>CM069135.1:3921266-3959029 GCA_035221665.1 Okamejei kenojei | reverse complement strand
GTTACTCCAGCTCTTTGTGTCTTCTTTGGTATAAACCTACATCTGCAGTTCCATGTTTATCAGAAATAGATTGTTGGCTATGCAGCAGAATGCTTAAACAAATTTAACAGTAGGGCTGCTGTTACATTACTCACCCCCCCCCCCCCACCCAACCCCAGTGACTCACAGTCTGAAGAAAGGTCTCGTACCGAAACGTCATCCCATCTTTCCCTCCAGAGATGCTGCCTGTCCAGCTGAGTTACTCCAGCATTTTGTGTCTATCTTCGTTTTAAACCAGCATCTGCTGTTACTTCCTACACAGGCTAAATAATTTGTTTAGTTAGCAGATAGATTATCAATAGCACTGTCATTTGACAGTATTTGTGGAACGTTTTTCAGTAGCTTTATCCAGCAGATAAATTGGGATAGGATGCTGCCTCACAAGGGGGAAGGGCTCGGACTGCATCTTGTTAAGGTCAAAAATAGTCAATCTAGAGGCTGGAGAAACAAAACATTTACGAGAATGATCCCAGGAATGAGTGGGTTAACATATGATGAGCGTTTGACGGCACTGGGCCTGTACTCGCTGGAGTTTAGAAGAATGAGGGAGGACCTCATTGAAAACTCCACCGAAAGAGTGAAAAGGCCTGGATCGAATGGAGTGGGACGATGTTTCCACTAGTGGGAGAGTCTAGGACCAGAGGGCACAGTCCCCTCAGAATATAAGATGTACAGTATCATTGGAAAGGCGATGAGGAAGAATTTATTTAGCCAGAGGGTGGTGAATCTGTGGAATTCATTGCCACAGAGCTGTGGGAGCCATGTCATTTGGGTATTTTTAAAGGCGGAGATAGATAGATTCGGAATAGTCCTGGTTGACAGGGATTAAGGTAGAAGGCAAATAATGGTGGGGTTGAGAGGGGAAAGATAGATCAGCCCATGATTGAATGGCAGAGTAGACTTATAACCATATAACCATATAACAATTACAGCATTAGACAGGCCCCTCTCGGCCCTTCCAAGTCCGTGCCACCATTTGTTTTCCCCTAGAACCCACTACCTGACACTCAGACCATACCCCTCATTCCCTTCACGTCCATATACCTATCCACTTTACTTTTAAAATGTTAAAAACGATCCGCCTCCACCACCGTCTGCTGGAAGCTCATCTTCCACACAGCCACCACCCTCTGATAAAGAAGTTCCCCCTCACAGTTGACCCCGAAACCTCTGTCCCTTAATTCTCATGTCATGCCCTCTTGTTTGAATCTTACCTACCCCCAATGGGAAAAGCTAATCCCGTCAACTCTTGTCTACCCCTATTCATCATTTTAAAGACCTCCAAATCAAGTCCCCCCTTAACCTTTCTGCGCTCCAAAGAATAAAGACCAAACATGTACAACCTTTCTCTCTGTACATCGTTATGCTGGAACCCTGGCAACATTCTAGATTAAACATAGTTTGGGCCAATGGCCTGATTCTTGCTCCTATAACCGCTGAACAAGACAACATCATACCAATTCTAGCGAGAAGAAAAGATTAATAAGAGTAGGAAGTCACAATGACTGCTCTATCGGGCTTTGGAGATCAGCGTAGGTTTGACCAGGTTAACCCCAGATAACAGGACTGTCATATGTTTGATAGAATGGAGCGGCTGGGCTTAAACAACTCTGGGAGTTTTAGAAGGATGAAGAGGATCTTATTGAAACATAAGATTATTTAAAGGGTTTGGACCACGCTAGAGGCAGGAAACTTGTTCCCGATGTTGGGGGATGTCCTGAACTAGGGGCCACATTTTGAATTAATGAATAAGGGGTAGGCCCTCTAAGCAGAAAACATTTTCTTTTTTATTTTGTAAAATATTTTTATTAGAAGTAATTAACATCTTAAGAAAACCAATATAAAGTCAAAGAGAACAAAAAATAAATTATTATACGTCACATATATTCTTAATATTTTTAAAATTTTACAATCAGTCCCTTATTTGTTACTTCTATATTTTTTTTTTTATTTTATAACATTAGGAAATAAAAATAGATAGTAAAAAGAAAAAGAGAAAAAAAAAGATATAAGCAAATGAGTGGATATTAATAGAATATACGACTGGCCTTGAGGGGGAATACGACATATATATGACTTAAGATAGATTTCAATAATGCCCGAGTCTGAAGACGAGGGCAATATGGATCTATGAGGGCAATATATGTCATATCTCCCGAAAGAGACAGTCAATATGTTTATTATTAACCCCTTATCAGACATCTAAGGAAAATTTGAACATCCTCAGCTCGGCGGACTTTCCCAACGTAAAATTTTAACCAAAATGGACGCGGCAGTCTTCCTGTTCTGCCGTTTAGAATATTCTAAATTTCCTTTCCCACGGCAGCGTCACGTTGCTGTCAACGTTGCCAAGTTCCCGGATGTGAGACCAGGGGAATATAAGAATATATTCCCCGCTGTTTTAAAAACGGTAAAGTCCCATAGGCTTTCGCAGAAAAGGGGAATATAATAAAATATTTCCCCTGTTAACCACCACCCTGCGGCCAGTAAAAAAAACGAAGGGAATACAATTTTCCGTAAAAGCATACCTCAGATGTGTGGTATGGGTAAAATAAGCCAAGATATTCTTCATTGGAGCTATATTCATGATCATATTGTATATAATTCTTCATCTATTCTTCATTCAGGCTTCAGTCAGGGCCTCGAACCGGACCTCCCTTGACCACTTTTAAATAATCACATAAATGGAGACAATATTTCCGCTGAATTGGATCTAACTGTCCATTAGGACACAGTCCTTGAATCGTTCCAGATGAATGTCCTCCGACATTTCTGTAATCCACAATTTGATTGTGGTGGATATGGGACCTTTCCAAAATCTTAATATTAATTTTTTACCAATTATTAAACTATACCAATAAAAATTATTTGTTGTGTTTGTTAGTAATCTGATCCGTTTCTAATATTCCCAATAATAATTAATTTTGGAGGTCTGGAATTAAATTTTGCATTAAAAACTACAATGTGAATTATCTTAAAAATTTCTATCCAAAAGATTAGTCATTTTTATACATTTTGTTTATTGTATGCGTTAAATTACTTCTAATTGTTGACACTTATCACATATTGCGGTACACATTTGAGAAAATTCTATTTAATTTTGACTTTGAGAGATGTATTTCTATGTATAACTTTAAATTGTATCAAGGAGTGTCTTGCATTTAATGAGCAATGTGTATATATTGTAAACTTACATTCCATACTTCTTTAATGATTACTCGACCTAGTTCATTTTCCCATGCATGTCTATATTTATCCGTATTTGGTAAAACATTTTCCCCAATAAAATATTATAAATAAATGATATTAATTTTTCAGATTCGGATGTTTATTTAAACATTCATCTAAAATTCTGTCTTCTATTCCTAAAATCTAGATGTATTTGATTTAACAAATCTCTAATATTTGTTAGATATATATCGAAAATATTCCTAAAATGTAATCCACAATTTTGTTGTAATTCCTGAAATGAGAGAAATACATCTTTTCCCCTGTAGAGATCACCAATCTATTTTTATCCATAGTTTCTTCCATTTTAAGAACCTTTGTCCCATCAATGAAGGTATAAAAATAAATATTATTTACTATTGGAAAGAGCTAGTGGGATGCATTCCTGTAATTTTTAGTAGAAGTTTTTTTAATTGTTTCCAAATACGTATTCCCTTTCTATTATTGGGTTTCCTCTTATAAGTTTTTTCTTATGTATTGTAGTATTAGCAAATATAATCGAACTAATTTCAAAAAAGTAAAAACATCTTCTTTTTTTCCATTTTTTTTTTAAACCAATTTTCCCACCAGGAGGGTTAAGAAGTCTGTGGAATTCTCTGCCTCAGAGTGGGTGGAGGCAGGTTCCTCTGGATGCTTTTTCAATTGAGATCTAGATAGTGGCTCTTAAAGATAGCGGAGTCAGGGGATATGGTAGAAGGCAGAACGGGGTACTGATTGGGGATAAGAATCAGCCATGATCAAATTGAATAGCGGTGCTGCTCGAAGGGCCAAATTGGGCCTACTCCTGCACCCATTGCCTATTGTCTATTGTCACACCTAGGGTCAGGTCCGCATTTTGAATATAGTGTGGCGTTCTGATCATCGCCATTTACAGGAAGGATGTGGGGGCTGTAGAGGTTTCGCCAGAATGGAGGCTCGTATGGAGGGTAATTCGCTACAGGGAGATAGAGGATGTGCAGGGAATGAGGGTCACGTGCCAGGCAGATAAGAAGGTTTGCCTTGGCCAACTTGTTCAGCACAGACCACTGATGTCCGAAGGGCCTGTTTCCTGTTCTGTGCTATTCTATGTTGTAATGCCAGAGGAAAGCATTAGGACTACAGATTTTTTATAACAGACACAATTCAAACATATTGGGGATGGGTCGTAGCCCCCAATCAGCTTAAACTCAGTATGTATAAATTAAATCCAGTCACCTTTAAGGGCCTGTTCCACTTGGCCGACATTTTGCCCGTTCGCTGCAGTGTGGCGCATGAAGAGTTTGTGAATCCCCACAAAATGTTGTGGGGCGCCGCGCGACACTTTCATCACTGCCCTCGCCACCACACGCACATGCGCAGCAGTAATGTCACGCCACGCGGCAAGGCAGTAATGCACGCCACGCGCGCGTAAAGTGCAAACCCAACGCGCCTTGCGGTAATGCACTGCCACGAGCGCGTAATAGCACCGCCACGCGCACCGCGCGTAATGCACGCCACGCGCGCATCGTGTGACGGTAAATGTCACGTAAATGACCACCTACGTGGACTGGCCGCAGTAATTTTATCTGCCTGCTATGATTGTGGGGTGTGGATTTATACGTAGTCTGGGGCGGGTGCTTTGCGGATTCTGGTGCAGACCGTAGCCCCAGGAAGTTTAATGTAGTTCGATTGAAGAGATCGAGGGAGAGACGCCGTTTCCCGCCATCGCGTGGGCCTGGCCCACGGGATTAGACTGATACAGAGAAGAAGCTTCGATGAATTATCCGTTACTGCTTTGTACTTCAATAAAGTAACTATTAATTAGATAGACTGTTTTCTGGAAGATTCATCTTATTTTGCCGGCATTGAATGTCCCGCGGAGGGCTCGTGGGTGCGTATAGGTGCTTACCTTACGGTGATCCACGTCAATATCAAATTAAAGTGACTATCGAGGGCTCAAACCCTTGAGACCGGAGTCACAGAGACGACACTACAGGTATGTATGGGAAAAAACAAAGCTGGCCACGAGGCAGAGACTAGCGCAAGGTTTACAAGATATGTGGCTACGTACAAGGATAGGACAGGTTTAGAGGGCTATGGGCCAAACATGGGCAGGTGGGACTAGTGTCGATCAGGGGCATCTTAACAGCATCACAGGCCCCCGGGCAAAGCCGTGCACTGGGGCCACTACCTACACATTTCGCTTTCATTCCCTTTTTTCACATGGCTATAATCTGAATCTCGACACCTACTCCTGGCTTTCAAGTTGTATTCACTAAATTTGTCTCTAATTTCCTGAAGACAGGTTTTCAGAGACTCGAGAAGATTCATGGCAACAAGTATGTTCACATCCTCTGACTGCAGGACCTGACTTGTTTTGTTCACTCTTTCAAGAATGTTATTCCAAAGAATTGTGAGGAAGCTCGTTTCCCGGTTCTCCATTTCCTCGCTCAATCCTCCTGCCGTCCTCGCCTGTGTGCTCGCTTCCTGTTCAGACAGGCCGTCAGGTGCCGATACTGAATCCACGCATGTTTAATTTTCTCCAAACCCCTCCATACAGAGACAAAGATCCACTCGACTAAAAAGACGTAGAACCAGTCATGGGTATTTTTATCGGCCCCCATTTCCCTCCGTAACCGGCTTCCGTCTCTGCACCAAAGATCCCATAGCGGAGCAAAGATACTAGAGCGGAGACGGAAGCCCGCAACGCTGCGAGTCGGGTCGGGTTACTGAAATGGATGAAATAAAGGCCCACGTTCCGCTCCGTTACACGTCAGCCCATTGCATTTAGCAGGTGTGGTCTATCTTGCTCCGCTATATGATCTTTGATACAGAGCACGAACAGCTGCAAAATGTGGCGACCATCTCGTGTCCGACAGACACTTGGCCACAACATTTTTTCCGAAAGCTGATGCCAGAACATTCCATCGATGTGTAAACACTGAACAAAGTCAATAGACAACAGACAAGAGACAATAGGTGCAGGAGTGGGCCATTCGGCCCTTCGAGCCAGCACCGCCATTCAATATGATCATGGCTGATCATCCACAATCAGTACCCCGTTCCTGCCTTCCCTCTCCAAATCCCCTGACCCGCTATCTTAAGACCTATCTAGCTCCCTCCCCCCCTCTTGAAAGTATCCAGAGAACCGGCCTCCAACCGCTCTCTGATGCAGAGAATTAACACAGACTCACAACACTCTGTGAGAAAACGTGTTTCCACCATCGTCTTCGTTCAAATGGCTTACCCCTTATTCCTTAAACTGTGGCCCCTGCTCATGCCGGACTCCCACCAACATCGGGGAACATGTTTCCTGCCTCTAGCGTGTCCAAACCCTTAATACTTATATGTTTCAATAAGATCCTCTCTAATCCTTCTAAAGAACGTACAAGCCCAGGCCTCTCCATTCCTCACATTTTGACAGGCCCGCGCCATACCCGGGAATTAAACCCTTGTAACCTACGCTGCCACTCCCTCAATAGCAAGATGTCCTTTGCCACAAAACTGCACACAAACTCCAGATGTATTCTCCGAACTAGGCTCTGTACAACTGCAGAAGGAACCTCTTAGCTCCTGTATTCGATTCCGCTTTGTTAAGTCAAAGGATTTGAAACAGTCTGCAGGACAACATTCTGCCGCTTTTTAAACACCCACCCTGTCCAGGCCATGTCCAGCCCAGGGGGACATAGATGGCAAGTATAATCCAGTGTTTTATTTATAGACAGCAAGCATCACCACATACATATATAAGCGTGGGTCCCCCTATGCAACTGCCCAGCATGCCCATGCGTTAAGACGCTACTGCTGTAGATGGGACAGGTTGTCGGTGTGGGCAAGTTGGGCCCCGAAGGCCTTTTCTGCACTGTAAACACCTATAGACTAGTGTAGATGAGACAGGTATGGTCGGTGTGGGGGCCCCCCCCCCCCCCCCCCCCAAAAAAGATTGGGCCGAAGGGCCCTGTTTCTACACTGAATCCACTCTATGTGCTATAGGGAAAAGTGGAGTCGGTGAGATGGGGAGAAGCTGGACAAGATCTATGCAAACAGCTTCAGATGGTCTACATTTTTCAATGCATTGATTTAAATACTCAAGAGAGGAAACGGGGAGGGGTGGTGGAGCTGACGGGTACATCCTGGATTACACAAAAGCGGAGAAACTCAGCGGGTGCAGCAAGCATCTAAGAGCGAAGAGATAGGCGACGTTTCGGGTCGAGAAACCCTTCTTCCAGACTGGTCAGGATCAGGAAACAAGATATAGACGGTGATTGGAGAGATAAAGAACAATGAGTGAAAGATATGCAAAAAAGTATCGATGATAAAGGGAACAAGCCCATTGTAAGCTGTTTGGTGTGG
This sequence comes from Okamejei kenojei, assembly GCA_035221665.1. NCBI lineage: Eukaryota > Metazoa > Chordata > Chondrichthyes > Rajiformes > Rajidae > Okamejei > Okamejei kenojei. Next base: position 3,951,451 of record CM069135.1, on the reverse strand, counting down.
TGAAAATGAGAAGCTAGTGACGACTAAGGGTTGGGGGAGGGAGATAGAGATAGAGGGAATGCCAGGGCCCGAGGCTGAGGGAGAGGTGGAAGGGGAGGAGACAGCAAGGTTAACAAATTGAGAAAATTCAATGTTCAAGCATAAAAGGATGCAGATCTCCCCAATCAAATATGAGGTGCTGTTCCTCCAACTTGCGGTGTTGCTCACATCTGGGCCGTGGAGGAGGCTCCAGGAACCGAGAAGGTCGGATACGGAATGGGAGGGCAGTTGAAGATGCTGAGCGACCGGAGGTCGGGTTGGATTTTGCGGACCGAGCGGCAGGTGTTCGGCGAAACGATCGCCAAGCCTCCACTTGGGTCACACCGATATAGATCATCTGGCATCTGGAGCAAGTGGATGCAGTAGATGAGTTTGAGGAGGTGGAACCTCTGTCGGACCTGGCAGGACTGCTTGTGGTTCCCTTAAGAGGAGTTGAGGGGGAGGTGAAGGGACAAGTGTTGCATTTCTTGCGGTTGCAAGGGAAAGTGCCCGGGGAAGGGGTTGAGTGGGAGGGGAGGGAAGAATAGGACAAGGGAGTTGCGGAGGGAGCGGTACTTTGCGGGAACGGCAACAGGGGGGGAAGATGGGAAGAGTGGCAGGTGGAGGGGTCACGTTGGAGGTGGCGAAACTGGCGGAGGACTACCTGTTGTATTTGCCGGCTGGTGGGGTGAAAGGTGAGGACCAGGGGGACTCTGCCTGGTTTGCGAGTGGTGGGAATGGGAGAGAGGCATGTTGCAGGGTATGGAAGGAGACCCTGGGGCCCTGGCAATCTCCATCTTCCCCCCCTCCCCCACCCTAGTCGCACTAGCTTCTCTTCACACCACAAACAGCTTACAATGGCTTGTTCCCTTTATCATCGATACTTTTTTTGCATATCCTTTCACTCATTGTTCTTTATCTCTCCACATCACCGTCTATATCTCTCGTTTCCCTGATCCCTGACCAGTCTGAAGAAGGGTCTCGACCCGAAACGTCGCCTATCTCCTTCGCTCCTTAGATGCTGCTGCACCCGCTGAGTTTCTCCAGCCTTTTGTGTAACCCTCGATTCTCCAGCATCTGCAGTTCCTTCTTTAACACTACTGATCCTGGATGATCAGCCGTGATTTAATTCAAACAATCTTTGAACCATAGATGGCTTGCAGAAACCAGGAACTGCAGTTTACAAAATAAGACACAGAGTGTTGGAGTAAATCAGGAATGACTTGTGGCTTGCGTCTTTTATTGAGAGGCGAATCATTTATCCTTGCCTGATTAAGCAAGCCCAGTATATTGTAATATGCAAAGTGTTGCGGTCCCGATACAATGAACAGCTTGCTTGCAGCTGCATCGCTGGTACTGTGCTTCAGACAATTCACTACATATTAGACCATTGCATAAATTCTAGAAGCAATGGAAACATGCAAAGTTAGTCCAGAACACAATTAGAAAACAAGTTGATGGTGGTGATGGTTCGTTGTGTGCGGTTGGTGCGGTAAGGTGAGTCCAGTGAAGGTCAGCTCAAGAACCTGATTGTTGTAGATTGTTGCAGCTGTGATCCTTGATAGTTGCCGCCTTCACCCAGATGCCTTGAATGGTGGGGACTCGGGAGGTGCGTGCTCAAGATTGGCAAGGCTAAGCCTGGCACTGCTGACCTCTACAGCATCTTGTGTCCCTATATGTTAGAATTTCCGTACCAGGACATGATGCAGTCGGTCAGGACACTTTCCACAGTGAACCTGTAGAAGTGTGCTAGAATGACAGAGGGGAAGAAGCTGTTCCTGAGTCTGGTGTTTAGTGTCGTTTAGAGGTACAGCGCAGGAACAGGGCCTTCCAGCGCCAACCAGCGATCCCCGCACACTAACCCTATCCTACACACACCAGGGACAATTGACAATTTTACCAAAGCCAATTAACCTACAAGCCTGTACGTTTCTGGAGTGTGGGAGGAAACCGGAGCACCCGGTGAAAACCCACGCAGGTCATGGGGAAAACGTACAGACTCCCTACAGACAGCACCCGTAGTCGGGATCGAACCCGGGTCTCTACCGCTGCACCACCGTCCCACCCTGGCAACCCAGATGTCCAGCACTAGAGGGCGCAGTGAGAGGGAGAAAGTGCAATGGAGATGTGTGGGTCAAGTTTGTTCACACAGAGGGTGGTGGGGACCTGGAACGCATTGCCAGTGGAGACAGATACGATAGTGGTGTCAAATAGACAGTAGCTGCAGGAGTACGCCACTCGGCCCTTCGAGGCTTTTAGGATAGGCACATGGAAGTGCAGGGAATAGAAGGATATGGACCATATGCCGGCAGATGAGATCAGTTTATCTGGCATCAAGTTTGGCACAAACAATGTGGGTGAAGGGCCTGTTGCTCAGCTGTACTGTTCTATGTTCTAGCTTCCCTTCAGATGGTGACAGGAAACTCCATATTAGGACAGGGACCTATAAAATGTGTAGGAAGGAACTGCGGATGCTGGTTTGCACTGAAGATACAGACACACAAACAAAGCTGGAGTGACTCAGCGGGTCAGGCAGCATCTCTGGAGAAATGGAATAGGTGATGTCTTGGGTGGGGAACATTCTTCAGACTGAGAGCCAGGGGAGAAGGAAAGATAAGAAAAGGTACAGAACCATTCAGAGCCGGCACTGATGACCAAGGAAAGGTGGAGCCCACAATGGTTCATTGTTGGCTGTGGAAGAGGTGATAATGAGGTGAAGAACAGTGAAACTAGCAGGATGACTAGAGTGGGGGCGCTGAGGGATAGTCCGAGTATAAAGGATGATCTCCCTGGGGTCTCATGCCAGGCAGATTACTTGGTTAGAGAAATCAATGTTCATACTGCTGGGGTGTGAGCTGCCCAAATGAACATAAGATGCTGTTAATCCAATTTGCGCTGGGGCTCACTCTGACAGTGGAGGAGGCCCAGGACAGAAAGGTCAGTGTGGGAATGAGAGGGGAAGTTAAAGTGTTTTGCAATGGAGAGATCTCTGAAGAACATAGAGAGTGGACATTTTGGGTCAGGGCCCTTGTTCAGGTCTCCAGAGATGCTGCCTGACCTGCTGAGTTATTCCACACTTTTGCTGAAGTATAATTGCAATATTAAGGCATAACAACATTGTCAGAAGTGGTATATTCTGAAAGAGACATTAAACAGAAGTGCGTTGTGTTGAGTTCTGGGCACCATGTTATAGAAAAGACGTTGTCGAGCTGGAAAGGGTACAGAGAGGATTTATGAGTATAAAGCCGGAACTCGGGGGTGTGAGCTGTAGGGAGAGGTGGAGCAGGCTGGGTCACTATTCCCAGAAGCGCAGGAGGATGAGGGGTGATCAAATTGAGGGGTATAAAATCATGAGAGGAATAGATCGGGTAGACGCACAGAGTCTCTTGCCCAGAGTAGGGGAATCGAGGACCGGAGGACATAGATTTAAGGAGAAGGGGAAAAGATTTAATAGGAACCTGAGGTGTAACTTTTTTCACACAGAGGGGTGGTGGGTGTATGGAACGAGCTGCCAGAGGAGGTAGTTGAGGCTGGGACTCTAACAAAGCTTAAGAAGCAATTAGACAGGTACATGGACAGGTTTGGAGGGATATGGGCAGGTGGGACTGTTGTATACGGGGCATGTTGGCCGGTGTGGGAAAGATGGGCCGAAGGGCCTGTTTGCACAATCTATGACTCTTCATGTCCTCCGGAGACTCTGCCTGACCCTCTGAATTACTCCAGTACTGTGTCCTTTTTTAAACAGAAGCCCGTTTGCTGACTTGGGTCGAGAGCACTTTCTAACTGGAGGGCAGGGTATTTATCCTTGTACCAACTTTAATGAGAAACAGACAAGTCATATTAAACAACCAAAAAAACACAAAGTTCCCAAACTACCTCAGCGGGTGAAGCAACAATTGACCGGATTCCAGCTTTAGTTTTTGAGTTAAGAAAGCTTTTTTTTAAAAAGAAAGCTAGCAAACGAGGATCATACGTTAGGGGCAGAAGCCAGTCTACAACAAAAGGCAAAGTGCTGGAGGAACAATAGACAATAGACAATAGGTGCAGGAGGCCATTCGCCCCTTCGAGCCAGCACCGTCATTCAACGTGATCATGGCTGATCATCCCCAATCAGTACCCCGTTCCTGCCTTCTCCCCATATCCCCTGACTCCTCTATTTTTAAGAGACCTATCTAGCTCTCTCTTGAAAGTATCCAGGGAACCGGCCTCCACCGCCCTCTGAGGCAGAGAATTCCACAGATTCACAACTCTCTGTGAGAAAAAGTGTTTCCTCGTCTCCATTCTAAATGGCTTACCCCTTATTCTTAAACTGTGGCCCCTGGTTCTGGACTCCCCCAAAATCGGGAACATGTTTCCTGCCTCTAGCGTGTCCAAACCCTTAACAATCTTATATGTTTCAATAAGATCCCCTCTCATCCTTCTAAACTCCAGAGTGTACAAGCCCAGCCGCTGCATTCTCTCAGCATAGGACAGTCTACAACGAAACGCAAAGTGCTGGAGGAACGAAGGCGCTGCGGTAGAGTTGCTGCTTTACAGCGCATACAGCGCCAGAGATCCTGATTCCATCCCGACTGCAGGTGCCGTCTGTATGGAGTTTGCACGCTCTCCCCGTGACCCGCGTGGGTTTTCTCTGAGATCTTTGGTTTCCTCCCACACTCCAAAGACGTACAGGTTTGTTGGTGAATTGGCTTGGTATAAAGGTAAAAATTGACCCCAGTGTGTGGGATAGTGTCAAGGTGAGGGGATTGCTGGTCGGTGGGCCGAAGGGCCTGTCTCCGCGCTGTATCTCTAAACTAAAACAAAACTAAACTCAGCGAGATGGGGCCTCGGTGGAGAGCTGTGAACAGGTGGGACTGGTTATGTTCGCGCCCATTCTCTGACCAATTATCCTCCCCCCCTCAAAAAATATCACAGATCAGAGAAGCAAGCTGAAGGGGAGCAAAGGAACAAGCTATAGAATGGAAATCAGAAGGGCGAAAAGGGGACAGGGGGGGGGGGGGGGGGGGTAAAAAAACCCTGGCAGATAGCATGAACCTGTTCACAAGTTTTTATTCAACATTGGCCATGAGTATACTCGGGGGTGGCACTGAACGCATTGAGGATAGAGGTGTACAAAATCATGAGAGGAATAGATCGGGTAGACGCAGAGTCACTTGCTCAGAGTAGGGGAACCGAGAAGATAGTGGAGTCAGGGGATATGGGGAGAAGGCAGGAACGGGGTACTGATTGGGGATGATCAGCCATGATCACAATGAATGGCGGTGCTGGCTCGAAGGGCCGAATGGCCTACTGCTGCACCTATTGTCTATTGTCCATTGAGAACCAGAGGACATAGGTTTTAGGTGATAGGGGAAATGATTTAATGGGAACCTGAGCGTTAACTTTTTTACTCAGAGGGTGGTGGGTGTATGGAACGAGCTGTCGGAGGAGGTAGTTGAGGCAGGGACTATCCCAACGTTTAAGAAACATTTGGACGTGGATAAGGGCCAAACGCAGGCAGGTGGGACTCGAGTAGCTGGAAGATGTTGGCCGGTGTGGGCAAGTTGGGCCGAAGGGCCTGTTCCACGCTGTGTCATTCTATGATTCAAAAACAATATGGGAACTGACCCTTTTGGCACTCATGCCTAAATTGTGTCACAACATCCCTTAACCAAACCAAACTAAATATTTGTGCCAAATATGATGGCATGAGCAAGTGTTATTTGCCTGCAGATCCATATCTCTCCATCCTCTGCATATCCTTGTGTGTACCTTGCCCCTGCCACCACCCCAACCTCACTGCCCGCCCACAACACAACACACCCTGTGCCAGTGCAGAGCGGCCCTTCGGCCCATTGCAGCCCGCCTCGCCCCTGATAGCCCCGCCCACACTCTGACCGACAGCCCCCGCGGCCAATGGCAGGGCTCGGCGTGACGTCAGCGGCCAATGGGATGCGGGCGGAGGGAGGGAGGTCCCGCCCCCCCAGTTGTGATCATTTAAAGCTGATTAAGAGAGAAAAGAAAGAGAGGGGAGAGAGGCGACAGGGAGAGAGAGAGAGAGAGAGAGAGAGAGAGAGAGAGAGACAGACTGGGGGAGACAGAGAGAGAGAGAGAGACTGGGGGAGAGACTGATAGAGAGAGAAACTGGGGGAGAAGACTGATAGAGAGAGACTGGGGGAGAGACTGATAGAGAGAGAGGGGCTGTGGGGGGGGGAGAGAGAGAACTGGAGGACAGACAGAGAGAGACAAGGGGGCTGGGGAGAGACAGAGAGACGGGGCTGAGGGAGAGAAATAAAGTGAGAGAGACACACACACACAACACAGGGGGCTGGAGAAAGAGAGAGCTGGGGGGGAGAGACAGACACGCACAAGGGAGAGACACAGGGACAGGGACACAGAGCTGGGGGCAGAGAGACAGGGGCACTGGGCTGTTTGAGGCACGGGGAGACAGAGACACAGCCACAGAGAGACTCACAGGGGAGAGGGGAGCGGAGGAGAGAGGCAGAGACACAGGGGAGGGGAGAGACGGTGGGCAGAGAGCTAGAGGGGAAAGAGTGAGAGGGACAGAAAGAGAAAATAAAGGAAAACTGAAAGAGTCAACAGATAAAGCTGGGTAGACAGAGAGAGGGGAGGGGAGGAAGAAAGGTGACAGGGGAAGTGAGGAGGAGAGAAAGGGGAGGGGAGAGGAAAGGGGAGGCTGGGCTGGGCTGGGCTGGGCCGGGCTGGCGCAGTGAGGGTGAGCTGTGTCGGCGGCAGCGGCAGCGGCACATGGGGCAGGAGCAGTGACTGGGACGGGACGGGACAGGGGGAGAGCAGTGACGGGACGGGACGGGACGGGACGGGGCTGGGACCCGATGCTGGCTGTTCCCCCGGGCTGGGACGGGACGGGACAGGGGGTGGGTGAGCTATGAGGGGGAGCCCGGTGCCGGGGTCCGGGGAGGAGGAGGAGAAGGAGAAGGAGAAGGAGCAGGAGTGGCTGAAGGGCGAGGATGGGCAGCAGCAGGAGCCGGCGTTGCCAGCGGCCGGGGCCGGGCCGGGGCCGGGCCGCTGCCCCCCGAGGGCGGCTGGGGCTGGGTGGTCATGGTCGCCTCCATGTGGTGTAACGGCTCCGTGTTCGGCATCCAGAACGCATTCGGGCTCATCTACCTCTCGCTGCTGCGGGACTTCGGCGACGAGACGGACGAGCACCGCCAGTTCAAGACGGGTAAGGGGGGCTGCGGGTAGACTGGGCATCGCCACGACCCCTGTCCCTGTCCCTACACCCCCAACCCCCAACCCCTGTCCCTGTCCCTACACCCCCAACCCCTGTCCCTACACCCCCAACCCCTGTCCCTGTCCCTGCAACCCCCAACCCCTGTCCCTGTCCCTACACCCCCAAACCCCTGTCCCTGTCCCTGCACCCCCAACCCTGTCCCTGTCCCTACACCCCCAACCCCTGTCCCTGTCCCTACACCCCCAACCCCTGTCCCTGTCCCTGCACCCCCAACCCTCCAGCCCCCAACCCCTGTCCCCTACACCCCCTACCCTCCAGCCCCCAACCCCTGTCCCTACACCGCCAACCCCTGTCCCTGCACCCCAAACCCCCAACCTCTGTTCCTACACCCCCAAACCCCCCAACCCCTGCACCCCAAACCCCCCAGCCCCTTGTCCCTACATCCCCTTAATCCTCCAGCCCCTTGTCCATAAACCCCGAACTCCTTGTCCCTACACCCCCCAACCCCTTGTCAATACACCCCCAGCCCCCCTTCTCCCTACACCCCCCTAATCCTCCAGCCCCTTGTCCCTACACCCCCAAACCCCCCAACCCCTGTCCCTGCACCCCAAACCCTCCAATCCTTGTCCAAACCCCCTTAATCCTTCAACCCCTTGTCCCTACAACCCCCCCACCCCCCCCCCCCCCCCCCCCACTCCCTTGTCCTACATCCAAACCTCCAGCCCCTTGTCCCAGCACCCCAAACCCTCCAACCCCTTGGCCCTACACCCCAAACCCTCCAACCCCTTGGCCCTACAACCCCCACTCCCTTGTCCTACATCCAACCCTCCAACCCCTGTCCCTGGCCCCCCCCCCCCCCCCCCCCCCCCCCCCGGCAGAAGGAGCAGGCGATGTTTCGGGTCGAGACACTTCTCTTGATCCGCAATGTGACCTATTCCTTCGCTCCACAGATGCTGCCTCACCCGCTGAGTTTCAACAGCATCTTTGTCTGCCTGTTTTGTTTAGTTCATATTTTAGTTTGTTTTAGTGTCACTAGATCTAAAGCCGATTATTCCCCACTCAATATGTGGAGCGGTGGTCGTCTGTTTGTCTTGAGATTGGCTTGTGCAGTTTGCTTTAATTCCCGCGGTGTAAATTGCATCATGCACACATGGCTGCAGAGCCGGTGAGTTGACACGACAGGCAGCTTCTTGTAAGCAAGCGACGGGAGGACTGCTGCCTCATTGTTCCCGAGAACTGGGTGAGATCCCGACCGCTGTGTGGACAATAGACAATAGGTGCAGGAGTCGGCCATTCGGTCCTTCGAGCCAGCACCGCCATTCAATGTGATCATGGCTGATCATCCCCAATCAGTACCCCGTTCCTGCCTTCTCTCCATATCCCCTGACTCCGCTATTTTTAAGAGCCCTATCTAGCTCTCTCTTGAAAGCATCCAGAGAACCTGCCTCCACCGCCCTCTGAGGCAGAGAATTCCACAGACACACATCTCTCTGTGAGAAAAAGTGTTTCCTTGTCTCCGTTCTAAATGGCTTACCCCTTATTCTTAAACTGTGGGCCCTGGTTCTGGACTCCCCCAACATCGGGAACATGTTTCCTGCCTCTAATGTATCCAAGCCCTTAACAATCTTATATGTTTCAATAAGATCCCCTCTCATCCTTCTAAACTCCAGAGTGTACAAGCCCAGCCGCTCCATTCTCTCAGCATATGACAGTCCCGCCATCCCGGGAATTAACCTTGTAAACCTACGCTGCACTCCCTCAATAGCAAGAATGTCCTTCCTCAAATTAGGGGACCAAAAGTTTGTGCGTTCTCCCGTGAAGTCTGACGAAGGGTCCGACCCGAAACGTCACCCACCCTATTTCTCCAGAGATGCTGCCTGGCCCGCTGAGTTACTCCAGCACTCTGTATCTATCTTTCTGCCGTGACCTTTTCCACACACAGAGTTGTGAGTCTGTGGAATTCTCTGCCTCAGAGGGCGGTGGAGGCCGGTTCTCTCGATACTTTCAAGAGAGAGCAGGATGGCGCTCTTAAAGATAGCGGAGTCATAGAAACATAGAAAATAGGTGCAGGAGGAGGCCATTCGGCCCTTTGAGCCAGCACCGCCATTCAATATGATCATGGCTGATCGTCCGCTTTCAATAACCCGTGCCTGCCTTCTCCCCATATCCCTTGAGAGTCAGGGGATATGGGGAGAAGGCAGGAACGGGGTACTGATTGGGGATGATCAGCCATGATCACATTGAATGGCGGTGCTGGCTCGAAGGGCCGAAGGGCCTACTCCTGTGTCTATTGTCTGTTGACTAACTGGGTTTCTTCCGGGTGCTCCGGTTTCCTCACACATTCTAAAGACGTGTGGGTTTGTAGGTAAATTGCCCCTAGTGTGTAGGGAGTGGATGAGAATGTGGGATATCCTGCAACTAGTGTGAATGCGTGATCGCTGGTCAGCACGGACTCAGTGGATGAAGGGCCTGTCTCCATGCTGGGTCTCTTAGCTGAGCAGTCTTGCGTCTAGAATTCAAGGATTGAGTGAGATATATAGAGGTATACCAGCTGCAGAGCAATACAATCATTACCAGTTGCTGTGTAAAAGGGCCATTAAAGCAATAATATGCAAATTATTAAATGATCAATGATGCGATAAATTAATATCTGTGTATGGAAGAACTGCAGATGCTGGTTTAAATCGAAGGTAGACACAAAATGCTGGAGTAACTCAGCGGGTCAGGCAGCATCTCTGGAGAGTAGGAATGGGCGGCGTTTCGGGTGGGGACCCTCCTTCAGACTGAAGAAGGGTCTCGACCCGATACCTTCTCTCCAGAGATGCTGCCTCGCCCGCTAAATCAATAACCGTAATTCTATGTAACTATAATAGTGCAAAACTGAAGTCGGTCGTGCAGCCACAGACACTGTCCGTAGAAGACCACAGTTGCTGAGCTCAGTGTTGTGCAGTGTTCAACAGCCTGCTGGTTGCTGGGAAGAAGCTGTTCTTGAGCCTGCAGGTCACGGTTTTCAGGCTCCTGTACCGTCTTCCCGATGGTGGCAGCGAGATGAGAGCGTGGCCAGGGTGGTGTGGGTCTCTGATGATGCTGGCTGCCGTTTTGTGGCAACGCCTCCTGGAGATCCCTTCGATGGTGGGGAGGTGAGTGCCCCCTCCATTGATGAACTGTACACTGCAAGGGCCAGGAAGCGAGCGGGCAAGATCATCTCTGACCCCTCTCACCCTGGCCACAAACTCTTTGAATCACTTCCCTCTGGAAGGCGACTCCGGACTGTCAAAGCTGCCGCAGCCAGACATAAAAACAGCTTTTATCCACGAGTAGTTGCTCTACTCAACAGCCAAAAATCTGTAGCCTCCCTTTGATCTGGTATTTTGTTGGTTCACATGCGTGAACAATGGTGTTTTATCATTAATTTATTATTATTAATGTTTAGTGTTTTCCGAGTCATTCGTAACTGTCACTGTATGTCATGTTGTTATTTGTGGGCGGAGCACCAAGGCAAATTCCTTGTATGTGAATACTTGGCCAATAAACTTACTTACTTACCTGTGATGTCCACCACTCTGTATTCCCCTGGAAGTTCCTGGGCTTTCGAGGTGCAAAAACCAGGCTGCGATGCAACCAGTCAGTGGGCTCTCTACTGTACACCTGTGGACGGGGTGCAGAGAAGCTATCCGAGGATGTTGCCAGGACTCGAGGGACTGAAAGGTTGGGTAGGCCGGGACTCTATTCATTGGAGCGCAGGAGGGTGAGGGGTGATCTTATAGAGGTGTGCAAAATCATGAGAGGAATAGATAGGGTAGACGCACAGAGTCTTGGATGCAGAGTAGGGCAATCAGAAACCAGAGGACATGGGTTTAAAGTGAGTGGGGGGGGGGGAAGATTTAATATGAACCTGAGGGGCAACTGTTTCACACAGAGGGTGCAGCAACCCTTGGTTTCGGCCCGAAACATCGCCTATCGCCTTCGCTCCATAGATGCTGCTGCACCCGCTGAGTTTCTTCAGCATTTTTGTCTACCTTCCATTTTCCAGCATCTGCAGTACCTTCTTAAACCCATGTGTCACACAGGCTGGTGGTATCATGCAGTCCTTAGTTTTAGTTTAGAGATACAGCGCAGGCCCTTCAGCCCACCCCGTCCGCGCCGACCAGCGATCCCCGCACGCTAACACTACACTACACGCACCAGGGACAATTTACAATTTTACCAAGCCAATTAACCTTCAAACCTGTACGTCTTTGGAGTGCGGGAGGAAACCGGAGCATCAAGAGGACATGGCTTTAAGGTTTGGGGGGAAAGATTTAATCGGAGGGGTGACTGTTTCACACAGAGGGTGGTGGGTGTATAATGTCAGTGCCAAATCTTGGCCAAAACATTCTCGCAAACCTCTGGACGCTCTCCAACGCCAGCACAATAGACAATAGGTGCAGGAGTAGGCCATTTGGCCCTTCGAGCCAGCACCGCCATTCAATGTGATCATGGCTGATCATCCCCAATCAGTACCCCGTTCCTGCCTTCTCCCCATATCCCCTGACTCCGCTATCTTTAAGAGCCCTATCTAGCTCTCTCTTGAAAGCATCCAGAGAACCGGCCTCCACCGCCCTCTGAGGCAGAGAATTCCACACTCACCACCACTCTCTGTGAGAAAGTGTTTCCTCATCTCCGTTCTAAATGGCTTACCCCTTATTCTAAAAATGAAGTATGGGGGCCCCTGAGATATGGGGCCCAAAACCACTCACAATGGTCCGACCACTAACGTATAAAGCGTCTGGGATGAATCATGTGTTTGGGATCGTGACATTTGTATGTCTCCAACTACATTTCATTGTCTTGTGTGTGTGAGAGAGAGAGTCCAGGGACACTGCCATCTTCTAGCAGTTGATGAGTCAGCCCAAAGTTTATCGCCTTTCCTCTAAGGCCTTGACAGTGTGTACAAACCAAGGCTACTCTTTTTCCAAACCTCATTCCTCTTCCAGTCCTCGCTCCTGTCTGGATTGCTGCAAGTTCCCGATGGCCTTGTAAAATAATGGATTCTTCAAAGCTTTCCAATTGCCCCTGGATACATAGGCAGCGTAGTCACAGCGAGGAAACGGGCCCTTCAGCCCAACTTGCCCACACCGGCCAACCATGTCCCAGCTACACTAGTCCCACCTGCTTGCGTCTGGCCCATATCCCTCCAAACCTGTCCTATCCATGTACCTATCTAATTGTTTCTTAAATATTGCCTCAACTACCTCCTCTGCTAACTTGTTCCATGCACCCACCACCCTTGGCGTGAAAAGGTTAACGCTCAGATTCCTATTAAATCTTTTCACCTTCACATTCAACCTGTGTCCAAGCTGGTCCTCGATTCCCCTACTCTGGGCAAGAGTTTATACACAAGTCGTGTTGGGTTGTATCTCGGCTTGGTTTGGGAACAGCTCTGCCCAAGACAGCAAGAAAATGCAGAGAGTTGTGGATGTGGCCCAGTCCCTCACACACACCACACTCCCCACCATTGTAGATGTGGCCCAGTCCCTCACACACACCACACTCCCCACCATTGTAGATGTGGCCCAGTCCCTCACACACACCACACTCCCCACCATTGTAGATGTGGCCCAGTCCCTCACACACACCACACTCCCCACCATTGTAGATGTGGCCCAGTCCCTCACACGCACACACCCCACACTCCGCACCATCGACTCCATCTACACTTCACGCTGCCTCGGGAAAGCAGCCGACATCATCAGAGACTTGTCCCTGTCCCACCCCGGTCATTCCTTCTCCTCCCCGCTCCCGTCCGGCAGAAGGTACAGAAGCTTGAAAGCGCGCACCACCAGACTCAGGAACAGCTTCTTCCCCTCTGTTATCAGGCTTCTGAACGGTCCTTCCATAAGCGAGGGTACTGTCCCATTCACCTCTACCCCATTGCGGACATTGGACTTTATCTGTGGAACTGATGCGCGACAATGCTGAGAACTATATTCTGCACTCTGTATCTACCTACCTTAGTATGTAGGCTGGTGCTAATGTATGGGGATCGTTGGTCGGCCCGGACTCGGTGAGCCGAAGGGCGTGTTTAGAGTTAAAATTTGTTTATTAAATCAGAGTATAACTGCTACATGAAGCAAAGTGGAAAAGCATGTGACAGACTGCACACTCATTATTGTGAAGTTCTACGTTCAGTTTTGGCCTTCCTGTTACAGGAAGGATGTCGTTAAGCTTGAAAGGGAGCAGAGAAGATTTACGAGAATATTCCCCGGACTCGAGGGCCTGAGTTATAGGGAGAGTTTGGGAAGGCTAGGACTTTGTTTCCTGGAGCTCGGCAGGGTGAGGGATGATCTTATAGAGGTGTCCCAAGATCAAGAGGAGATGAGATGGCTGGATGTGTCTTTTACCCAGCGTTGGGCAACTAAGAACCAGACATGGGTTTAAAGGATGCAAGGAATTTCCAATCAGAGGGTAGATAGACAATAGGTGCAGGAGTAGGCCATTTGGCCCTTCGAGCCTGCACCGCCATTCAATGTGATCATGGCTGATCACCCCCAATCAGTACCCCGTTCCTGCCTTCTCCCCATATCCCCTGATTTTGGCCCGAAACGTTGCCTATTTCCTTCGCTCCATAGATGCTGCTGCACTCGCTGAGTTCCTCCAGCACTTTTGTCTACCTTCCATTTTCCAGCATCTGCAGTTCCCTCTTAATCCCCTGACTCCGCTATCTTTAAGAGCCCTATCTAACTCTTGAAAGTATCCAGAGAACGGGCCTCCACCGCCCTCTCAGGCAGAGAATTCCACAGACTCGCAACTCTCTGTGAGAAAAAGTGCTTCCTCGTCTCCGTTCTAAATGGCTTACCCCTCATTCTTAAACTGTGGCCCCTGGTTCTGGACTTCCCCAACATCGGGAACATGTTTCCTGCCTCTAACGTGTCCAAACCCTTAATAATCTTATATGTTTCAATAAGATTGCCTCTCATCCTTCTAAACTCCAGAGTGTACAAGCCCAGCCGCTCCATTCTCTCAGCATATGACAATCCCGCCATCCCGGGAATTAACCTTGTAAACCTACGCTGCGCTCCCTCAATAGCAAGAATTCTGAGACCAAAACTGCACACAATACTCCAGGTGTGGTCTCACTAGGGTCCTGTACAACTGCAGAAGGACCTCTTTGCTCCTATACTCAACTCCTCTTGTTATTAAGGCTAACATGCCATTTGCTTTCTTCTCTGCCTGCTGTACCTGAATGCTTACTTTCATTGACTGATGAACAAGGACCACCAGATCCCGTTGTACTTCCCCTTTTCCCAACTTGACACCATTTCGATAATAATCTGCCTTCCTATTTTTGCTACCAAAGTGGATATCCTCACATTTATCCACATTATACTGCATCTGCCATGCATCTGCCCACTCACCCAAACTAGTAAGATTAAACGAGAACTTACCAGTTTGAAGTTTGATCTTCATTTTATGAGGAGTTACGTTGGTGATTACGTGAAGAGTTCAAAGCTTTGTGATTTCATGCCGCAGATTACATACTTTTTATTATAAGGAGAAACCCTTTTTAGCCTGACTCGCCTGAGTCCAAATAGGGCTGAATGAGTCCCAGTAATTGCTTGCCTGGGGACCAATGTCTGTGAGCCACTGACCCCATTATCAGTGGCTCCAGCGTTGCTTCCTTGCCGTTCCAACAGCATCCCACAGGCTGGGGAGCCGCTGACCCCACTGTCAGCGACTCTGCTTAAATTTCTTGCCGTTCCCACGGCATCCCACAGGCTGGGGAGCCGCTGACCGCTCTGTCAGCGACTCTGCTTAAATTTCTTGCCGTTTTTACAGCATCCCTGCAGGCTGGGGAGCCGCTGACCCCCCCGTCAGCGACTCTGCTTAAATTTCCTGCCATTTCTGCGGCATCCCTGCAGCTGGGGAGCCGCTAACTGCACTGTCAGCGGCTCCTTATCTCGCAACCCAATCAATTTTGCCGGTTTATCCGCATTTGCGGTCGGACTGGAATTTCCCCACAGTCCATACATAACCGGCAACTTGTCGGTCTGCGAAACTGGCAGGAAAAACCTCTGTAAAAAGACGCTCCTGCCTAAAAACCCCATGTAAGTAAAAAACCAAACTTACCTTTTAAGTTTAACTTACCACCGGCAGGAGCTCTGTCCTGCCAGACTGGTGCTTGCGCCAATGCGGCTGACGTAACGCTGCGCATGCGGCCCGGCGGGCCTTCTTCACGGAATCACTCGCGTGACTCCAAGGTAAAATGTCCAAGTCACCCTGCATCCTCATAGCATATGGCTATATGGACATACTGCCAGAAGATGTAGTTGCAGCAGGTAATAGAACAGTCTTTAAAAGACAGTTGGGCAGATACAAGGAGGGTGGGGGGTATATTGAACAATCTGCCAGTGGAGGTCCTTGTGGCAAGCATTAAACAGCATTGAAAAGCCACTTGGACAGGTACATGGATAGGAAAGGTTTGGAAGGATAGGGGCCAAACATGGGCTAGGTGGGACTAGTGTAATGGGATATCTTGGTTGGCATGGATGCATTTGGCTGAAGGACATGTTTCCTTGCTGTCGAACTCCCTAACTCTTTGCCACTCAGTGTTAGGTTGTTGTGATCGACTTCTAAACACAGCACCATGTGGTATAGAGACAGACAGCCAAGCCAGAATACCGAGCACTTGGCAGTCACACAGCTCTGATGCTTCACGAGCAGCTTTTCATCGCTAGTGGATGTTGTTTCTAACAAATACCCCGATGTGAATATAATTTGTTCTTGTGTCAGATAGCATGGCTGTAGGCCATTCCCCCCCCACCCCCCATCCATGCTAACCCAGTGGGCTGCTTTCCGTATTCACAATATCATGTGATAGGAACAGAATTAGGCCATTCAGCCCATCAAGTCTACTCCGCCCTTCAATCATGGCTGATCTATCTCTCCCTCACAACCTCATTTCTCCTGCCTTCTCCCCATAACCCCTGACACACGTACTAATCAAAAATCTATATCTCTGCCTTAAATATATCCACTGACTTGGCCTCCACAGCCGTCTGTGGCAATGAATTCCACAGATTCACCGCCCTCTGACAGCGCAGCGATCGAGTTGCTGCCTTACAGCGCTCACAGCGCCAGAGACCCGGGTTCCATCCGGACCACGGGTGCTGTCTGCACGGAGTTTGCACGTTCTCCCCGTGACCTGCGTGGGTTTTCTCCGAGATCTTCGGTTTCCTCCCACACTCGAGGTTCAGGTCTGTAGATTAATTGGCTTGGTATAAGTGTAAACTGTCCCTGGTGTGTGTAGGATAGTGTTAGTGTGCGGGGATGGCTGGTCGGTGCAGAGTCGGTGGGACCGGGCTGTATCTCTGAACTAAACTAATAGAACATGGGACAGCACAGCACAGGAACAGGCCCTTCAGCCCACAATGTCTATGCCGAACATGGTGCGAAGTTAATCTAATGATGCTAACCTCTGCCTGCACGTGATCCTTATCCCTCTATTCCCTGCATATCCACAAGCCCATCCAAAAGTCTCTCGAACGCCACTATCGTATCTGCCTCCACCACCACCCCTGGCAGCGCGTTCCAATGATGTCCCGGTTGCTAAACACTTTACCTCTCCCTCCCATTCCCACACTGACCTTTCTGTCCTGGGCCTCCTCCATTGTCAGTGAGGCCGAGTGCAAATTGGAGGAACAACACCTCGTATTTCGCTTGGGCAGTTTACACCCCAGCGGTATGAACATTGACTTCTCTAACTTCAAGTAACCCTCACAAAAACTTGCCGCTCGCATCTTCTTTAAGCCGTGCATCTGGTATTTGACCTTTCCATATTTGGGGGGGTGGGGGGTGGGGGGAAGCTGTGACTGTCTACCATCAATCGTTTCCCCTCAATCTCCGACGTTCCAGGGGCTAATCGCACCATCCTGCACCTGGACCATCACCTCCTGTGCAATGATACTATAGATAAATGCAACTAAGTCAAACTCCAGTACAACGGGATCTGGGGGTCCTTGTTCATCAGTCAATGAAAGTAAGCATGCAGGTACAGCAGGCAGTGAAGAAAGTGAATGGCATGTTGGCCTTTATAACAAGAGGAGTTGAGTATAGGAGCAAAAAGGTCCTTCTGCAGTTGTACAGGGCCCTAGTGAGACCACACCTGGAGTATTGTGTGCAGTTTTGGTCTCCTAGTTTGGGGAAGGACATTCTTGCTATTGAGGGAGTGCAGCGTAGGTTTACAAGGTTAATTCCCGGGATGGCGGGACTGTCATATGCTGAGAGAATGGAGCGGCTGGGCGAGATTTAGAAGGATGATAGGGGATCCTATTGAAACATATAAGATTATTAAGGGTTTGGACACGCCAGAAACAAGTTCCCAATGTTGGGCGAGTCCAGAACCAGGGACCACAGTTTAAGAATAAAGGGTAAGGCATTTAGAACGGAGACGAGGAAACTTTTCACACAGAGAGTTGTGAGTCTGTGGAATTCTCTGCCTCAGAGGGCGGTGGAGGCCAGTTCTCTGGATACTTTCAAGAGAGAGCTAGATAGGTCTCTTAAAGATATCGGAGTCAGGGGATATGGGGAGACGGCAGGAACGTTGTACTAATTGGGGATGATCAGCCATGATCACATTGAATGGCGGTGCTGGCTCGAAGGGCCGAATGGCCTACTCCTGCACCTATTGTCTATTGTCTAATAGGTAGAGCAAAGGGGAAGATACAGAGTAACGCATCATTTCCAGAAACAAAGCCCAATGTCCGCCATGGGGTAGAGGTGAATCGGACAGTGCCCCAGCTTATGGAAGGACCGTTCAGAACTGATAACAGAGGGGAAGAGGCTGTTTCTGAGTCTGGTGGTGCGTGCGTTCAAGCTTCTGGGCCTTCTGGCCAGTGGCAGCAGGGGGAAGAAGAATCAGTGGGGCCTCGCAGCGCCCGAGACCCCGGTTCAATCCTGACTACGGGTGCTGCTGTATGGTGTTTGCACGTTGTCCCTGTTACCACATGGGTTTCCTCCAAGAGCTCCGGCTTCCTCCCACATCACAAAGATGTGCAGGTTAATTGGCTCGGGTAAAAATTGTAAGTTGTCCCTCTATAGTGTGCTAGTGTGACAATGGTGGTGTGTGTGCGTGCGTGCGTGTGTCTTTGGGTGTGTGTGATGCACAGGGCTGCATCCACAACTCTCTGCAATTTCTTGCAGTCTGGGGCCAAGCATTTCCCAAAACCCAGCTGTGATGCAACAAATGGTTGTTTTTGTCCTTTAATTGGCTGTGCAAATATTTAGCTTGTCATTGATATGCTGTTGTCTGGCATCGAGGATTGTCGGGAATTTCAGGTATTCTATTTGCCAACCATCTTTGAAAAGCATCAAAGTTCGAAGAAGTCGCTGACATTTGAAAGTCTCCCAGCACGTGTGTGAAGCTAGTCGCAGAGTGATACAGTGTGGAAACAGGCCCTTCGGCCCAACTTTCCCACACTGACCAACATGTCCCATCTACCCAAGCCCCACCTGCCTGCGCTTGGTCCATATCCCTCCAAACCCGTCCTATCCATGTACCTGTCTAACTGTTTCTTAAACGTTGGGATAGTCCCAGCCTCAACTACCTCATCCGGCAGCTTGTTCCATACACCCACCCTCTGTGTGAAAATGTTCCCCTTCAAGCCCCCATTAAATCTTTCCCCCCTCACCTTAAACCTATGTCCCCTGCATGAGGATGGAGAGTGACACGGTTAATTCATAGACTAGGGTCCTGAACGTAAAGAAAGGAGACTTGGAAGGTATGAGACGGGAATTGGCTGGGATAGACTGGCCATTTATACTTAAAGGGTTGACAGTGGAGATGCAATGGCAAAGATTTAAAGACCGCATGGATGAACTTTTGCCTGGTGAAAAAATAAAACGGGGAAGGCAGCTCAACCATGGCTGACGAGGGAAATCAGGATGGGGTTAAATCCAAGGAAGAGGCATATAAACTGGCGGACTGGGAGAAATTTAGAACTCAACAGAGGATGACAAAGGGTTAATTAAGAGGAGGGAAAAAGAAAGCTTGCGGGGAATGTAAAAACTAACTGTAAAAGCTTCTTTAGATATGTAAAACAGAAAAGATTAGTGAAGATAAATGTAGGTCCCTTACAGTCAGAGACTGGTGAATTTATAAGGGGAAACAAGGAAATGGCAGAACAGTTAAACAAGTATTTTGTGTCTTACTTAGTGAAGACAGAACAAACAATCTCCCAGAAATACTAGGGGACCGAGGATCTAGTGGGAGGGAGTGACTGAAGGGAATCCACATTAGTCAGGAAATAGTGTTCGGTAAACTGCTGGGACTGAAGGCAGATAAATCCCCAGGGCCTGATGGTCTGCATCCCAGAGTACTCAAGCAAGTGGCTCTAGAAATCATGGATGCATTAGTGATCATTTTCCAATGTTCTCTCGACTCTGGATCAGTTCCTATGGGCTGGAGGGTTGATATTCCCACAATGTAACCTCACTAAGAAAGGGTTTTACTGAATGGCGGGCAGGGAGGGGAGGGATTGGGGGGGGGTATGTACCACCGAAAGGAGGGAGAGAGAAAGCGGGGAATTATAGACCAGTTAGCCTGACATCAGTGGTGGGGAAGATGCTGGAGTCGGTTGTCAAAGATGTTATAGCAGCGCATTTGGAAAGCAGTGACGGGATCGGTCAAAGTCAGCATGGATTTATGAAGGGGAAATCATCCTTGACTAATCTTTTGGAATTTTTTGAGGATGTAACATGTGGAATGGATAAGGGAGAGCTATTGGCTGTGATGTATCTGGATTTTCAAAAAGCCTTTGAGCCCAAAAAGGTCCCACACGAGGTTATTGTGCAAAATTAGAGCACATGGTATTGGCGGTAGGGTATTGACATGGATGGACAACTGGTTGGCAGACAGGATGCAAAGAGTAGGAATTAACGGGTCCTTTTCACAATGGCAGGCAGTGACTAGTGGGGTACCGCAAGGCTCGGTGCTGGGATCCCAGTTGTTTACAAATATATATTAACGATTTAGATGAGGGAATTAAATGTAACATCTCCAAGTTTGTGGATGACACAAAGCAGGGTGGCAGTGTGAGCTGTGAGGAGGATGCTATGAGGCTGCAGGGTGACTCGGATAGGTTGGGTGAGTGAGTTGGCAGATGCAGTATAATGTGGGTAAATGTGCGGTTATCCACTTTGGTGGCAGTTTTGGTCTTAATTTAAGGGAGGACATTCTTCTTATTGAAGGATTAAGACCCTCCTTTGGACTGAGTCGGAAGAAGGGTCTCAATCCGAAACATCACTCCCTTTTTTAAAAAAAGACTACGCTATTGGTAGTTGTGCAGTGCTATTTTGTGTCTTTATGGCAGACTGTTTGACCCTTTGCCTCCCCTTTAGTTTTGGCATGAGGTTGTTAATTGTCATTAATATTTTATCAGGAACTGTGTGAATTGGGGCTGTGTGTCTAACTGGGCTTTCTGCTGAGTTTATTCAACCAGTCTGCACTCCCACACCCCTGGACTATGCATCCGGTTTTAAAGTCAACTTGTGTTAATCGCTCGCGGTGCCAAGGACAACTCGTAGGTGTTGTGTACATGCAACTTTCCAGCAGTCAGTGAAACGTTAGTCATGAAGTCACACACCAGAGAAACCAGTGTCTTCACTGTTTCTTCCGTCCCAGTTTGGTTTAGTTCAGAGATACAGCGTGAAACTGGCCCTTCGAGCGACTCCACGGGACTGTCATATGCTGAGAGAATGGAGCGGCTGGGCTTGTACACTCTGGATTAGAAGGATGAGAGGGCATCTCATTGAAACATATAAGATTGTTAATGGTTTGGACACGCTAGAGGCAGGAAACATGTTCCTCGGCAGGAGACAGTTCCGTGGACAGTCCCGCCATCCCAGGAATTAACCTTGTAAACCTGTGTGGTCTCACTATTTTCTATCTTTCTATGAGATCCCCTCTCATCCTTCTAAGCTCCAGAGTGTACAAGCCCAGCTGCTCCATTCTCTCAGCATATGACAGTCCCGCCATCCGGGGAATTCACCTGGTGAATCTATGCTGCACTCCCTCAATAGCAAGAATGTCCTTCCTCAAATTAGGGGACAAAAACTGCACACAATACTCCAGGTGTGGTCTCACTAGGGCCCTGTACAACTGCAGAAGGACCTCTTTGCTCCTATATTCGACTCCTCTTGTTATAAAGGCCAACATGCCATTCGCTTTCTTCACTGCCTGCTGTACCTGCATGCTTACTTTCATAGACTGATGAACTTGACTCTTGAATGTATATAACCTCTGTCTCTGGTCAATAGCCGCCTATACTTTGTGTAATTAGTACTATTTAAGCTTATTGTATGCACATTATGAAGCGGCTCTGTAGTTTGTGAGTGTTTAGGAAAGGTTGGTCTTTTGTCGACTTAGCTCTGTGGCGCACGGGGTCATTTTATGGCTGACCACGTCTCTGATTGGGATTCTGATTCTGTATTTTTGAAGTCTTGGCATTGGATTAGTTGGGCAGCTAAGCACTCACCCCCCACCCCCCACCAGCAAGTTAGAATGTTATTAACCTGAAAAATGCAGCAAGGAAACTGGTCCTTGGGCCCAACTAGAACACGCCAACCATCGGTCGCCTGTTCACACTAGTCCTACGCCATCCCGCTTTCTCAGCCCCTCCCTGCACTCTGAGAGCGATTTACAGAGCGCCGATTGACCTACAAACCCGCACGTCTTTGGGATGTGGGAGGAAACTGGAGAAAATGGTCACAGAGAACGTGCAAACTCTGCAGAGACGGCACCCGAGGTCAGGATAATTGTGGACGCAGCCCAGACCATCACACAAACCAACCTCCCTTCCATAGACTCCGTCTACACCTGACGCTGCCTCGGCAAGGCCAGCAGCATCATCAAGGACCAGTTGCACCCCGGCCACTCCCTCTTCTCCCCTCTCCCATCGGGCAAGAGGTAGGGAAGTGTGAAAACGCACGCACACCTCCAGATTCAGGGCCAGTTTCTTCCCAGCTGTTATCAGGCAACTGAACCATCCCACCACAACCAGAGAGCGGTCCTGAACTACTATCTACCTCATTAGTGA
The DNA here is from genome assembly GCA_035221665.1 of Okamejei kenojei. NCBI lineage: Eukaryota > Metazoa > Chordata > Chondrichthyes > Rajiformes > Rajidae > Okamejei > Okamejei kenojei. The sequence goes on along the minus strand of CM069135.1, from coordinate 3,929,167 downwards.
CCCTTGGGCTATACTTAATTGGAGGGTACACAAAATGCTGGTGAAACTCAGCGGGTGCAGCAGCATCTATGGAGCGAAGGAGGTAGGCAACGATTCGGGCCGAAACCCTTCTTCAAGACTAGTGGGGGAGGCAGGGGGAAGAAAGGAAAAAGGAGGAGGAGGAGGAGCCCAACGGCTGGAAGAGCCCTATCCTTAATTGGACTTTGCTGTCTTTATCTTGCACTGAACATTATTCCCTTGATCATGTGTGAACACAGAGGATGGTAAGATTGTAACCGTGTTCCGCTGACTGTGTAGCACGCAACAAAAGCTTTGCACTGAACCTGGACACAAAATGCTGGAGTGACTCAGTGGGACAGGCAGCATCTCTGGCGATAAGGAATGTGTGACGGCCCCTTCTGCTGAAGAATGGTCTCGACCCGAAACGTCACCCGTTCCTTCTCTCCAGAGATGCTGCCTGTCCCGCTGAGTCACTCCAGCATTTTGTGTCTACCTTCGGTGTGAACCAGCATCTGCAGTTCCCTCCGACACAAAAGCTTTTCACTGTACCTCGATGCACGTGGCAATAAACTAATAGGTGCAGGAGTAGGCCATTCGGCCCTTCGAGCCAGCACCGCCATTCAATGTGATCACGGCTGATCATCCCCAATCAGTACCCCGTTCCTGCCTTCTCCCCATATCCCCTGACTCCGCTATCTTTAAGAGCCCGATCTAGCTCTCTCTTGAAAGTATCCAGAGAACAGGCCTCCACCGCCCTCTGAGGCAGAGAATTCCACAGACTCACAACTCTTTGGGTGAAAAAGTGTTTCCTCGTCTCCGTTCTAAATGGCTTACTCCTTATTCTTGTGGCCCCTGGTTCTGGACTCCCCCAACATCGGGAACATGTTTCCTGCCTCTAGCGTGTCCAAGCCCTTAATAATCTTATATGTTTCAATGAGAATCCCTCTCATCCTTCTAAAGTCCAGAGTGTACAAGCCCAGCCGCTCCATTCTCTCAGCATATGACAGCCCCGCCATCCCGGGAATTAAACTCAACTCAACCCACCTGCATATCCTCGTGTAACCGCGTGCAGGTCTGGGTTACAGAAGCAAAGAGCAGGTGAATGTTCAGAGAATTACCACCGCAGCTAATTCCCTGTGTAATGTGTAACGCTGGGTGGTAGCTGGCATGAAGTCATACGGATTTGCAACTCCGACATAATTGGAGTACAAAGTAACTTGTTGACAAGTTTAGTTAGGCAACTTTATTAGTTGTAATGGACGGTTTATTGATTTATTGTGAGTGAGATTTCAGGTTCACGTACGTATTAGCTTACTGCGCATTTTACTCTGGATATCAGCCTTGCCGAATACAGACTATGTCAGGACAATAAGATAAGTTTTATTGGCATCTGTACAAGTGCAGTGAAGCAGAGGTGCAATGAAAACCTTGCCTGCAGGCGACAAGACTCGGTCAACCGCATCGACAACTAAACTGTGCAGAAATTACACATCCTTTACACGTACCATGTAACCAGATGGTGGTGAATCTGCGGAATTTAGACGGCGGTGGTGGCCAAGTCATGGGATATTTTTAAAGCGGAACAAAGCACAAAGTGCTAGGGGTGGCACAGCGGGTGGAGTCGCTGCCGCTCAGCGCCAGGGACCTGGCCTCCATCCCGACTACGGGCACGCACGGTCTGTACGGAGTCTGCACCTTCTCCCCAATGACCTGTGTGGGTTTTCTCCGGGTGCCCGGTTACGAATAAGGGGTAAGCCATTTAGAACGGAGACGACGAAACACTTTTTCTCACAGAGAGTGGTGAGTCTGTGGAATTCACTGCCTCAGAGGGCGGTGGAGGCCGGTTCTCTGCATGCTTTCAAGAGAGAGCTAGATAGGGCCCTTAAAGATAGCGGAGTCGTGGGATATGGGGAGAAGGCAGGAACGGGGTACTGATTGGGGATGATCACATTGAATGGCGGTGCTGGCTCGAAGGGCCGAATGGCCTACTCCTGCACCCATTGTCTATTGTCCTCCCACACTCCAAAGACTTGTAGGTTTTTGTAAGACAAAGGTTTGTTGTAGGTTAATTGACTTCTGTAAATTGTTGCAAGCGTGTGTAGGATGGCGGGGTCGCAGTTCGACGTGGTCTCAGTGGGCCGATGGACCTGTTTCCGAGCAGTATCTTGAAGGATATGGGGAGAAGGCAGGAACGGGGTACTGATTGTGGATGATCAGTATCTTGAAGTGAAGTCAAGTGAGCTGAACCCAGGAGTCTGGCTGCTATGAGGCAGTGGGTCGACCTGCTGCGTCTTCTGTGATCAACGTCCTCTAGCAGTTTATTCTCCCTTCGAGAGATAGATGTTAATAACTTGACTGACGATCGCAAACCCGATATGTGCTACCCAACCCTTTGTGAAGTAGGGTCTCGACCCGAAACGTCACCCATTTCTTCGCTCCAGAGATGCTGTTTGACCCGCTGAGTTACTCCACAAGCTTCCTTTCAGCGGCTAATTTGCTGAGGTTTTCACTAACTTTTATTGCATGCTTGAACTCCCCGACCTACGAGATAACGTTTGATAAGTTAAGAGCAAGTCACTTACGGGCGCTGCTTTTTTAACGTGATAAAACGTCCCCGGTCTTAGCATTAGCGGCATTGTGAAACAAACGTGAGATGCAAGGATCTGTGCATGCTGTTTTACAACAAAAAAAGGCACAGAGTGCTGGAGGAACTCAGTACGTCAGGCATCTGGACGTCCCAACCTGAAACGTTAACCTTTCCATGTTTCTCCCACAGATGCTGCCTGACCCGCTGAGTTACTCCAGCACTCTGTGAAACGTCACTATCCATGTTCTCCACAGACTGACCCGCTACTCCAGCACTCTGTGAAACGGTCACCTATCCATGTTCTCCACATGCTGCCTGACCCGCGGGTTACTCCAGCACTCTGTGAAACGTCACCTATCCATGTTCTCCACAGATGCTGCCTGACCCGCTGAGCTACTCCAGCACTCTGTGTCTGTATCACCAGTAGAGTTATGGAGTTGGTCCCTCTGTGCTTCACTTTGCACAGGACGAACAGATGGTGTATTGAGCGGTTTGAAACCCGCACCACCAGATGCAAGAAGCCTTTGTTTGTGCACTTGTGGCCACTTTCTGCATGTGCAATGGCCGGCCACATGTTGCGTAACAGCTGCTTCATTGGGAGCTCCCCCCCCCCCGGATGTGATCCATCACGTATGCAGGCGGTCACGGTGGGGCAGCGGTACAGTAGCTGCCTTGCAGTGAATGCATGATGTATCTCTAAACTAAACAAAAGCTTGGCACCATACCGTCATCTGATTGACCCAATACTGCATCAACCCATTCACGAAGTACATCTGACTTGAGAACTTGAAGCCCTTGTTGAAGTTTAATGTTGGGTTCAATAAAGTGAACCTATGACGAGCGTTTGTTGGCGCTGGGTCTGTACTCGCTGGAGTTTAGAAGGACGGGGACGGACGGACGGACGGGGGGGGGGGGGGGGGGGGAACCTCATTGAAACTTGCAGAATAGTGAAAGGCCTGGATAGAGTGGATGTGGGGAGGATGTTTCCACTAGTGGGAGAGTCTCGGACCAGAGGTCACGGCCTCAGCATTTAAATACATTCCCTTATGAAGGAGATGAGCAGGAATTTCGTTAGTCAGAGGGTGGTGAATCTGTGGAATTTTTTGCCACTGAAGGCTGTGGAGGCCAAGTCAGTGGGTATTTTTAAAGCGGAGATTGACAGATTCTTGATTAGTACGGGTGTTGGCGGTTATAAGGAGAATGGGGTGCAGAGGGAGAGAGAGGTCAGCCATGATTGAATGGCGGAGTAGAAGTGATGGGCCGAATGGCCTAATTCTGCTGTGAATCTATCCGAGAGAGAGAGAGGAGAGAGTCCTATAGTATATATGGGGTGCAGGATTGTGGATGATCAGCCATGATCAGATTGAATTGCGGTGCTGGCTCGAGGGGCCAAATGGCCTACTCCTGCACCTATTGTCTATTGAGAGACAGAGTATTCTTTGTCCTCAATCATCTGGGGAAGTGGAGGCGTTGGTGGCCTTTCTTCAATTGCATCAGAGTGCTGGTCCGACTGATCTCCAGAGACAAGCACGCCCAGGAATGTTGTTGACTCTGTCCACCGGCAATCACAATCTATGGAGGTCCATCATCCCTGAGGTTAGTGTTTGGTGCAGAGCTTGCCAAGATCAGTAATTCAATGTTGTGTTGAGCTCCTAGTTTGTTTATTTATTGCCGGGCAGGTGACTTGTGGGTTGTTCTTGGAAAGGGGTCACTTTGCATGCGTTGGTGTGGAGAGTCACGTCTGTGGGTGCAGTGTCGCAATGCAATCGTGCGTGACTTCTCAGAATCTGCGCTGCAAAGATGCCTGTTTATTTGGTGTTTTTTTTTGGCGGCTCTGCTGAACCTGCACACAGCAGCGGTTTACAAATCCAAAGGGAAATGGTTAAGAATGACATCAATAAAGGGAAATGCCTGACCCGCTGAGTCTCTCCACTACCATAGATGCTGCCTGACCCACTGAGTCTCTCCACTACCATAGATGCTGCCTGACCCACTGAGTCTCTCCACTACCATAGATGCTGCCTGACCCGCTGAGTTTACCCAGCTGTTTGTCTAAAAAGGCAATGGCTTGCTTTTCACCCACCTCCACAACTGGTCTCTCCCTTTCCGGTTAGATCCCCTTTCAATAGTCAATAGGTGCAGGAGTAGGCCATTCGGCCCTTCGAGCCAGCACCTAATTTAATCTGTAGATTAATAATTTAAAAATGTAGATATTTAGATAGACACAGAATCTAATATTTTCTAGTAAATTCTAATTCAGATATAATCCAGTCACTACATCTTAATGGGTACATTTTGAATATGTAAATAGGCACCAAATGCTGCCCGACCTGCTGAGTGACTTGCCAACATGTCGCATCTACACAAGTCCCACCTGCCTGCGTTTGGTCCATATCCCTCCAAACCTGTTCTATCCATGTACCTGCCATATAATTTATGATTATTTATCATTACAAATTTTATTTACAATATGCAGTCTTGTGAACATCCTATTCTGCAGTTGCCGCAAAGGTCAGTGAAAAGTGAACAAAGGAACTGCAGATGCTGGTTTAAATCGAAGATAAACACAAAAAGCTGGAGTAACTCAGCGGGACAGGCAGCCTCTCTGGAGAGAGGGAACGGGTGGCGTTTCAGGTCGACACCCTTCTTAATAGCCCTGTCCCACGGTGCAAGTTCATTGCAAGAGCTCTCCCAAGTTTAAAAAATAAAAAATCAAACTCGTGGTAAGCACAGAGAATGAATTTTGAAGAAAGATCTCAATATTGCTCTCAATGGACTTGGATTTAGCTCTTCGGGCCAAAGGGGATCAAGGGATGTGGGGAAAAAAGCAGGAACGCGGTTCAGATTCTGAATGATCATATTGAATCGCGGGCGGTCACGGTGGCGCAGAGGTGGAGTTGCTGCCTTATAGCAAAATGCAGCGCCAGGGTCCCGGGTTCCATCCCGACTACGGGCGCTGTCTGTGCAGAGTTTGCACGTTCTCCCCGTGACCTGCGTGGCTTTTCTCCGAGATCTTCGGTTTCCTCCCACACTCCAAAGCCATACAGGTTTGTAAGTTAATTGACTTGAAACCATGTAAAAATTGTCCCGTATAAAACTGTCCAACTTCCAGTGCTGAGTGATGCTCTGCCTAGAGCCTTTCAGTGTACTACATCCAGATCCAGGCCAAGAATGGCGGTGCTGGCTCGAAGGGCCGAATGGCCTACTCCTACTCTATTGTCTATTGAATGGCTTGAGGGGCTGAATGGCCTACTCCTGCACCTTCTTTATATGTTTCTATACAGCGTCACCTATTCCTTTTCTCCAGAGATGCTGCCTGACCCGCTGAGTGACTCCAGTGTCTTTCTTCGGTTTACACCAGCGGCTACACAGGAACATAACGTCCCAGCCTCACTCCCCAAACGCTAATAGTTGCTGCTGGCCCCTAGGCAGCTATCGCTGTTCCAAAAAACTTGTTTGCTTTGGTTATATAATTGCTGCCTGCCTTGCACAATCCCCCTTGCTGGGCCTGCCAGTCGCTGGCAAGCTCAGTGTTTGCTGCCCTTGAACGGAGAGACTGGGTTGTTCAGAGGCCACCCCATCGCTGTGGATCTGGCAACTCTTCCCAGTCCAGGCTGAGGCAGGACACTTGACACCATGTTCCTATTGGCCTGAACATGGGACACAAAATGCTGGAGTAACTCAGCGGGACAGGCAGCATCTCTGGAGAGGAGTGGGTGACGTTTCTGATCGAGACCCTTCTACAGACTGAGAGTCAGGGGAGAGGGAGATATAGAGATGTGGAAGGGTAGGTAGGTAGGATTAGACAACAGACAATAGGTGCAGGAGTAGGCCATTCGGCCCTTTGAGCCAGCACCGCCATTCAATGTGATCATGGCATCAGTACCCCGTTCCTGCCCATATCCTCCAATCAGTCTCTCTTGAAAGCATTTGGAGAAACCGGCTCCACCGCCTCTTGCACCCTGGGTAAAAGTCTGAGTCTAACTTCTGATGCCTACAAGAAATGGTTTCAGCGGAGATAGCCATACTGTCCCCTTGTACTGACTCCGCTATCTTTAAGAGCCCTATCTAGCTCTCTCTTGAAAGTATCCAGAGAACCGGCCTCCACTGCCCGCTGAGACAGAGAATTCCACAGACTCACCACTCTCTGTGAGAAAAAGTGTTTCCTCATCTCCGTTCTAAATGGCTTTCCCCTTATTCTTAAACTGTGGCCCCTGGTTCTAGACTCCCCCAACGAACATATTTCCTGCCTCTAGCGTGTCCAAACCCTTAATAATCTTATGTGTCGGAGATATCCTCTCATCCTTCTAAACTCCAGAGTGTACAAGCCCAGCCGCTCCATTCTCTCAGCATATGACGGTCCCGCCATCCCAGGAATTAACCTTGTAAACCTACGCTGCACTCCCTCAATAGCAAGAATGTCCTTCCTCAAATTAGGGGACCAAAACTGCACACAATACTCCAGGTGTGGTCTCACTAGGGCTCTGTACAACTGCAGAAGTACATCTTTGCTCCTATATTTGATTCCTCTTGTTATAAAGGCCAACATGCCATTCGCTTTCTTCACTGCCTGCTGTACCTGCATGCTTACTTTCATAGACTGATGTACAAGGACCCCCAGATCCCGTTGTCACTCCCAGATCCCGTTGTGTCTGCCTTCACTGCAAAACATGACATTGACCCCAGATTGATAGATCTTTGTGGCAGAGCAAGAATAATTAGATTTGAGATTCAAGAGAGTTTATTGTCGTGTGTCCCAGACCAGATAGGACAATAAAATTCTTGCTTTGCTCTCAGCAGCACTGGGATCCGCTTCTGCAACATACTGTGACTTCTCGCGTGCAGCGGAACCAGACAAAGCCCGTGCAAATTGAGCAAAGCAGCGAAACGCTCAATGAAACACCGCCTCACTTTACCCCTCCCCCCTCCCCCTCCTCCTCTCTGTCCTGGGCCTCTTCCCTTGTCACAGTGGGGCCCAGCGCAACTTGGAGGAAGACCAGCTCATATTTCGCTCGGGCACCTTACCACCCAGCGGTATGAATATCCAACACTGACTTCCTCCAATCTCTCTCTCTCTCTCTTCACTCTCTCTCACTCTCTCTCTCTCTCTCTCTCTCTCTCTCTCTCTCTCTCTCTCTCTCTCTCTCTCACTCTCTCTCTCTCTCTCTCTCTCTCTCTCTCTCTCTCTCTCTCTCTCATCTCTCTCTCTCTCTCTCTCTCTCTCTCTCTCTCTCTCTCTCTCTCTCTCTCTCTCTCTCTCTCTCTCTCTCTCTCTCTCTCTCTCTCTCTCTCTCACTCTCTCTCTCTCTCTCTC
>CM069135.1:3828766-3918766 GCA_035221665.1 Okamejei kenojei | reverse complement strand
GCCTCCCCTTTCAAAGGCGCCAAAGTTGCGCACACGGCCAGTGGCAGAACTACAGCGCCGCTGAAGGTAAGTATTGTAACGTAGCTACAATAACAAAACAAACGGTTACAGGTCAGGGTTCCGGGGAGCTGCGTGCACACTCGGCGGGAGTGTCCCGGAGAACCGCGCCGGCCCCATTCACCCGCCGAAGACCAGAACGCGTCCCAGTAGGCCCGACTCGCCCTACAGGCCTCCCAGGATACTGCGGTGCAGCTGGGCGGCGAAGGGCTGTCTGGGCCGAAGGAGCCTTGGCGGCAACGAGACTCTCAGTGGCGGTGGGACCTCGTGGTTGATGAGCGTGGGGGGGGGGGTGCGGGCGGCCGGTCGTGAGGGACAGAGGGAGAACGAAGAGGGACCCAGGGTGGGAGAGAGGGGGGGGGATACACTAGTTTATAATCCTCTGTCCAGGGGATAACTGTGTTTGTTTGCTTCGGTGAAGGCGCCGTGCACACGGCAGTCAGACAACAGACATAACAAAATGTTATGTATCTTGTGTGTTGTGACTGTCGGCAGACCGATTTCCCTGCTGGGATGAACAAAGTTTTATCGTATTGTGAATGGTTTATGGGGAGAAGGCAGGAGAATGGGGATGAGAGGGAGAGATAGATCAGCCATGATTGTATGGCAAAGTAGATTTGATGGGTCGAATGGCCTAATTCTGCTTCTATCAATTGTGACCTTATGCGAGAATACTAGACTAAACCAGACCAAGCTAAGCACTGCTCCAGATAATCCCACACAACACTGACTCATCTTGTGTGCGTTACTTCTCCATGGAAGCAGAATTTGAGTGGTTTTGGCTGGAACATGTTCAGTCTGTCTTTGCAGTGGTCAAATGCAAAGTCACTTTGACCTTCTGGTTTGTTTGCCTCATCTGTGACGATCGTGATGTTTTCCATTGGGGGCGAGTGTGCCCTGTAGAGCAGCGAAATAAACACAGCCGGGGTAACGTTCCACGGAGCCTTGCCCCGTGTGATGTGGGACTGTGGCCAGCCGACCGATGACCGGGAGTCAAGGAACCACACATGCTGCTTAACAAAAAAAAAAACACAACATGCTGGAGTAACTCAGCGGGTCAGGCAGCATCTGTGGAGAAAAAGGATGATGACTTTTTGGGTTGGGACTGTGAAACTTCACCTATCCATGTTCTCCAGAGATGCTGCCTGACCCGCTGAATTACTCCAGCACTTTGTGTCTTATCTTCGGTTTACACCAGCACCTGCAGTTACTTCCTAGCCCTTTAGTATAGCTTATTATTGTCACGTGTACCGAAGTACAGTGAAAAGCTTTTGTTGTTGCCTGCTTGTCTCGTCAGTGGAAAGACAATACATGATTACAATCGAGCCGTCCACAGTGCGCTGATACAGGATAAATGGTGCAAGATAAAGTCCACTTAAAGATAGTTCCACGGTCTCCAATAAGGTTGATGGTAGTTCAGCACCGCTCTCTAGTTGGTGGTAGGATGATTCAGTTGCCTGATAACAGCTGGGAAGAAACTGTCCCTGAATCTCGATTGAAGAAGGGTCTCAACCCGAAACGTTGCCCATTCCTTCGATCCGTAGATGCTGCCTCACCTGCTGAGTTGGTCTGCCTTTGATTTTTGCAATATGTGCAGTTCTTTCTTAAACACTGAATCTGGAGGTGTGCGTTTTCACACTTCTGTACCTTTGCCCGATGGGAGAGGGGAGAAGAGGGAGTGGCCGGGGTGCGACTGGTCCTTGATGATGCTGCTGGCCTTGCCGTGGCAGCGTGCGATATAAATTGAGTCAATGGAAGGAAGGGAGGTTGGTTTGTGTGATGGTCTGGGCTGCGTCCACAATTCGCTGCAATTTCTTGAGCCTAGAGCAAACCAACCACTCACCTGTCCGATTTTAAATTTTAACTTGCCCCGCACGTCTCCTTTAAGCTTTGCCCTCTCGCCAACACTGTGTCCTTGAGTCTTCGGAGGTTATTCTTACAGAGGTGGACAAAATCACAATGAGCATAGATGCACAGAATCTTGTGCTTGGATCCCTCGGGTAATCAAGAACCAGAGGATGACAGTGGGAGGCCCGGATAGAGTGGATGTGGAGAGGATGTTTCCACTAGTGGGAGAGTCTAGGACCAGAGGCCACAGCCTCAGAATAAAAGGACGTTCCTTTAGGAAGGAGATGAGGAGGAATTTCTTTAGTCAGAGATTGCTGAATCTGTGGAATTCACTGCCACAGACGGTTGTGGAGGCCACAAGTCAATGGATATATTTAAGCAGAGATAGATTCTTGATTAGTGCGGGTGTCAGGGTTTATGGGGAGAAGGCAGGAGAATGGGGTTAGGAGGGAGAGATAGATCAGCCATGATTGAATTGATGGGCCGAATGGCCTATTTCTACTCCTATCACCTATGAACTTCTGAACATATGACATAGGTTTAAGGTGATAGGGGACAGAATTAAGGGCCTCAGAATTTTGAGCATTTCAAAATCCAGCGGCAAGAAAAAAAATGTTGCGACACTTGAAAACACCGCACGTCATACGTCATCACGCCGCGTATTTTTCGGTGACCTGATACGTCAGTCAATGATTCCTGCAGTCACCGAAAAAAATCGCCAAATGTGACGGGCCCTTTAATAGGAGCAACCTTTTCCACTCTCTTCTCTGATTGCGTATAATTTATTCACGTGATCGACAGTATGTGACATTATTGGTTATTTTCTGATGCACTCTATGCGTGATCTGATGATTTTGAAAAACAGCTGAGGCTGCAGTTGAGGTTGTGGTCGCTTCTGCTTTCTGGTGCTTCCTGTTTGACCGGGGAAAGCCATTGGAGTGGGCCGTAGTGTTTAGAGACGCAGCACGGCAAACCGCCCTTCGGCCCACTGAGCCCACGCCGACCAGTGATCACCCCTTCACACTAGCTCTGCACAATCCCACTTTCTCATCCACTCTCTACGCACCAGGGACGATTTACAGAAGTCAATCGACCCACAAACCTGTCCGTCTTCAGAGTGTGGGAGGAAACGGGATTAAAAACCCACACGGCCACGGGGAGAACGTGCAAACTCCACACTGACAGCACCCCAGGTCAGGATCGAACCCGAGCCTGTGGCAGGACTCCTGCCAACATCTGTCGGGGTGTGGACACACAATGTCGTGCTGGAAAGTGTGGAGAAGAGATTCATCAGGATGTTGCCAGGACTCGAGGGCCTGAGTTATCGGGGCAGGTTGAGCAGGCTAGGACTCTATTCGGTGGAGTGCAGGAGGATGAGGGGTGATCTTATAGAGGTGTACAAAATCATGAGAGGAATAGATCGGGTGGAGTCGCTTGCCTGGGTGAAAGCACAGTCTTGCTCCTAGATTAAGGAAATCTGGGACCAGAGGACATAGGTTTAAGGTGGGGGGGGGGGGGGGGGGGGAAGATTTAATAGGAACCTGAGGGGCAACTTTTTTTCACACAGAGGGCGGAGGGTGTACGGAACGAGCTGCCGGAGGAGGTAATTGAGGCTGGGACTATCGCAACATTTAAGAAACAGTTAGACAGGTACATGGTTAGGACAGGTTTAGAGGTATATGGGTCAAACACGGGCAAATGGGATTCGCTTAGATGGGGCATCTTGAGGTAGATAGGGCTCTTAAAGATAGTGGAGTCATGGGATATGGGGAGAAGGCAGGAACGGGGTACTGATTGGGGATGATCAGCCATGATCACAGTGAATGGCAGTGCTGTCTCGAAGGGCCGAATGGCCTACTCCTGCTCCTATTGTCTATTGGTCGGCACGGATGGGTTGGGCTGAAGGGCCTGTTTCCGTGCTGTATGACCTTATTTTTTCTTTATAAACTTTTTTTTAGAAAGTGCGATGTAAAGCCTTGTTGATTCTATTGGCGGCGAGCCACACGCCAGGAGTATCCCGTTAATTGCTGTTCAAGGGTCCAAGGTTGATTTTTAATTTCTCTGGGCCTGGCGGCAGCTCCTTTGATATCTGCAGGGAACTGTGTGGCTGGCAGTGTGATACCACCTGCACCCCACGTGCCTTCATTTAGCTGCCAGCCAGACTAATTAATGCTGGAGTTGATGCCCCCAGCAGAGCGCTGGTTGAAAGGTCGTCGTTTGTCCGTTCAGCCGTCTGTGCCGTTGCTGCAATCGGCCGTTTATCCCCACGACATCTCCACCGCTTGCGGCCCCGTTCACCCTGGACGGCAACGTGGAGCAGCGGTAGAGTCGCTGCCTCACCGCGCCAGAGGCCCGGCTTCCAGAAACCCGAAACGTCACCCATTCCGTCCCCCCGTAGATGCTGCCTCACCCGCTGAGTTTCTCCAGCATTTTTGTCTCTTCTTATTAAATCTTTTCCCCTTCACCTTAAACCAATGACCTCTGGTCCTCGACTCCCCTACTCCGGGCATCTACCCGATCCATTCCTCGTATTTTCTCGTTGTATTTATCTTTTTGGCCATATTCTTTACCTGCCAAGGACAAGTGAATGATCTATGTATGTAGATTCAGAAACCTCTGCGGACTTCAGCTGCTTCCAACTCTGAACCATAAGGACAGGCCCTTAACTCCCGCACTTTGTGTTTTATGTGTTGACTGTTGGGGAAATTGTAGATGTGGGGATAGTTGTATTTGCAGTTAGTTGAAGATTTAATAACATTAATACCAGATGTCGATGCCAGAGAAAGCAGATTTTTTTTTTTTGCTTGGCAGTTTCCTTCATTCTTTCCCCATCTGAATGTGGTGGGTGGTGGATGTGGTGGGTGAAAGAATCTGTGGCGTATGTCTCAAGGGTTTACATTATAACCCCCAATAGAAATGGTTTCATTTCTTAAATGTTGGTTTACCTAGCACGGTGGCGCAGCGGGTAGAGCTGCTGCCTCACAGCGCCAGAGACCCGGGTTCCATCCTGACTACGGGCGCTGTCTATACGGAGTTTGTACGTTCTCCCCGTGACCTGCGTGGGTTTTCTCCGGGTGCTCCGGTTTCCTCCCACACTCCAAAGACGTACAGATTTGTAGGTTAATTGGCTTCAGTAAACATATTATAAATTGCCCCTAATATGTAGGATAGTGTTAGTGTACGGGGTGATCTCTGGTCGGAATGGACTGGGTGGGCCGAAGGGCCTGTTTCCATGCTGTAGGTCTAAAGTCAGAATACTGCCTGGGTTAGAGGGTATTATCTACAAGGAGGCGTTAGACAAACTTGGATTGTGTTCTCTGGAGAGCCGGAGTTTGAGGGGAGACATGATAGAATTGTGTAATACAACGAGAAGCATGGATAGGGTAGACATTCAGAACCTTATTCTGAGCGTGGAAATGCCAAAGACTCGAGCAGGAGTTCCCAACCTTTTTCGTCCCATTTACCCCGGCAACTTTAATAGCACATAACCATGTTCTTTCACTTATTTATGAAGAACTAATGATGAACAGTAACCAGTATACCAGAACCAAACCCAGTCAGTCAATGAGAAAAAATGTACAAATCCAGAATCTACAAATTTATCCCTTGGGTCGGCAAAATGCCCCCTGAGGTGTAAACTGGGGAGTAAAATTTACCCCCTGGGGTACATTTTCAAGAGAGAGTTAGAGCTCTTAACGATAGCGGAGTCAGGGGATATGGGGAGAAGGCAGGAACGGGGTACTGATTGTGGATGATCAGCCAGGATCACATTGAATGGCGGTGCTGGCTCGAAGGACCGAATGGCCTACTCCTGCACATATTGTCTAAATTTACCCCAGGTTGGGAACCCTTGGACTAGAGGGCGCAGCTTTAAGATGAGAGGGCTAAAGTTTAAAGGAGATGTGCGGGGCAGGTTTATTTTACACAGAAGGGGGGTGGGTGCCTGGAACGTGCTGCCAGGGGTGGGGGTGGAGGCAGATACCATAGTGGTGTTTAAGAGGCTTTTAGACGGGCAAGTGGATATGCAGGATGGGAGGGATACGGATCACGTGCAGGCGATTAGTTTAACGTCATCATATTTACCACAATCATTGCAGGTTGAAGGACATGTGCCTACACTGTGCTTGTCTATGTTCTGTGATCTTCCAACCTTTGGAAATTCCCAGAACTCCACGAATAATGTTGTTATAATCTTCCAATTGACGCAGATCTGAAACGGTATCTGTGCTATCTGTAGTATTTATGTTAGCAAAGCCAACCTGATTCATCCCCTGGGCTCAGGGAAAATTGATCGTGTTTGATTGAAACACAGAACACAGTAGTCCACAACACAAACATCCCCACAGCAGCACTAAAGTTCCCCACTGTGAGGGCAGGAACCAAAGTCCAGTCAACCTCCTCACCGATGTTCACCCGTGGTCGGAGCACCCCGTAGTCACCGCTACGGGCAGCCCGATGTTCAGGCCCTCTCGCCGGGAACCTCTCGTTGGCCACCTTCCGCCGGAGTCCGCGGCTCCCGATGTCCACAGGCCGCGCAGGGCGGAGATTCGCGCTGGCGACCCCCGGCAAAGGGTCCCAGGACTCCGCGATGTTGAAGTCAGCGCCGCCCGCGTTGGGAGCTCCGCGCCCACAGCACCGTGATGTTGGAGCAGCGGCCCAGCACTCCGGAGCTCCAAGCGGCGATCCCAGGAAGGCCTCGCCCGCTCCGCGATGTTTCCAGCGCCTCGCCGCTGCTGCTGAAGCTCTGGTCCGGTCCCGGCAGGAAAGGCCGCGCCAATCCAGCTGGTAGGCCACGAGGAGAGGGGGGGGCGAGGACGCAACTCGGATAATAGCCGCATCCTCGCCAGGAAGCGACTGAAGGATGGTTTCCCCCTTACCCTACCCGCTTCCACACAAAATACCGAAAAAAACCTAAAAAACTTTTTAAAAAAACACACTCTAAACATAACAAAATAAAAAAAGGACAGCCAGACCGTGGGCGGAGGCAGCTAGCAACAGCGCCACCGGATGTTCAGGGACCTAATGTATGGGACTTTATTAGTCACATGTACCGAGGTACAGTGAAATTCATTGTTGTATACAGTTCACTACATGTATCACTACACATAAACACTCAGATACATCTTAGATAAGTATCTCAGATACAGGACAGTATGAGTATACAGAGTCGACAGTTCACGACACAACTTGTCATCTGTCCAATCAAGTCTGTGATAGTGATACAGTGTGGAAACTTGCCCACACCAGCCGACATGTCCCAGCTGCACCAGTCCCACCTGCCTGTGCTTGGCCCATATCCCTCCAAACCTGCCCTATCCATACTCTGAACTCCGCACTGAACACACAGCCTCCATAGCCAATATTGTGTAGTGCCACAACACTATACTGTGAAATATTGCACATTCTGACTGGACGACGTTTTTCTTGCCTTTATTATTTATCTGATACGTTGGAGCTCCGCTGGGGCAGTGTGCGCTTGAAATGTTGTTGTATGTATTTACAATGCCAATAAAGTGTTATTATTGTTATTATTATTACCCGTTCAGATGTCAGTTAAATGCTGCTATAGTCCCTGCCTCATCTAACTCCTCTGGCAACTCGTTCCATACACCCGCCATCCTCTGTGTGGAAAAAGTTGTCCCTCAGGTTCCTCTTAAATCTTCCCCCTCGTTACCTTAAATCCATGACCTCTGGTTCTTGATTCCCCTGATAGGAGTGTGGCGTGTGCCTTGGACATATTGATCTCAGCGGTGCAACTGGGAAAGGGAGATCTCCTGGCTCGGCGGTGGAGTTACTGCCTAACAGCACCAGGCACCCGGGTTCCATCCCGACCTCTGGTGCTGTCTGTACAGAGTTTGTACGTTCTCCCAGTGAGCTGCGTGGGTTTTCTCCGGGAGCTCCGGTTTCCTCCCGCACTGTAGGTTAATTGGCTTCTGTAAATTGTCCCCAATGTGTACGGTAGAACTTGTGTGAACGGGATGATCGCTGGTCGGTGCACACTCACTCGATGGGCTGAACGGCCTGTTCTCGTGCTGTATCTCTAAACTAAGCTAACAAACTAAACGGGTTTAAGGTGGCGGGAGAGAAAGATTTCATAAGAATTTGAGGGGTAACTTTTTCACAGAGGGTGGTGAGTGCATGGAACGAGCTGCCGGGGGAGATAGTTGCGGCAGGGACTATCGCAACATTTAAGAAACATTAATGCCCCTGTCCCACTTTGGAAACCTGAACGGAAATCTCTGGAGACTTTGCGCCCCACCCAAGGTTTCCGTGCGGTCCCCGGAGGTTTTTGCCCTCTGGCAACCACCTTCAACTAGCATCGCAACCGGCTTCGACTAAAAAATTACCGATTTTCAAAACGGAAACCACTTTCAACCATTAGGGAGACTGACAAAAACCACTGGGAACCTCCGGGAACCGCACGGAAACCTTGGGTGGGGCGCAAAGTCTCCAGAGGTTTCAGTTCAGGTTTCCTAAGTGGGACAGGGGCATTATAGGGACATGTATAGGACAGATCTGGAGGGATATGGGCCAAACGCAGGCAGGTGGGACTAGCGTAGCTGGGACATGTTGGCCGGTGTGGGCAAGTTGGGCCGAAGGAGCAGGTGGCAGGCTGTAAGAGGGCCTGTCCCACTTGGCGATTTGAACATTTCAAAATCCAGCGGCGACAAAAAATGTTGCGACACTTGAAAAAACACCGCGCGTCAATACGTCGTCACGTCAATCAATGATGCCGGGACAGGTCCTTGAGGCTCGAGGACTCTAAACATTGTCATCTGTCTGTTTTCACACATTTAGCCTGAGCTGGGATTTTTGTCTCTCTTTTTATTTAAAGCCATCTGCTTCACTAGCCTTGGTACACGTAGATTGCCACAGAGTTAATCAATGCCAGCAGATGGTTGGGGTGGACAATGTGCTTTGCCGCTCCTGTAATGGCATTAAATTATTCAAACAAACAGCATGGATATAATGTAGGCAGAAATGCTGGAGAAACTCAGCGGGTCGAGGCAGCATCTATGGAGTGAAGGAAATGGCGCGTTTCGGGCCGAAACGTTACCTATTTCCTTCGCTCCATAGATGCTGCCTCACCCGCTGAGTTTCTCCAGCATTTTTGTCGACCTTCGATTTTCCAGCATCTGCATCTTGTGCAAGGATATAATGCCCATCCCTGGCAGCGCGTTCCAGGCACCCACCACTCTGCACCGCGGGTAGAACCACTGCCTCACAGCGCCAGAGACCCCGGTTCGATCCTGACCTTGGGTACTGTCTGTAGGTGGGGTTTGCACCTTCTCCCTGTGACAGCGTGGGTTTTCTCTGGGTGCTCCAGTTTCCTTCCACTCTCCAAAGACTCCAAAGGTTAATTGGCCCCTCTGTAAATTGCCCCCAGTGTGCTGGGAGTGGATGCGAAAGTGGAATAGCATCGAAACTGTGTGAACGGGTGATCGATGGTTGGTGTGGGCCGAAGGGCCTGTTTCCGTGCTCTGTCTGTAAAACTGAAAAAACTAAAAGAGACACGCCGTTTGTGTGTCTTTAGCACTGTCGTGCTTATCTCGTATTATGGTTATTAATGCTTTTTGATTAGGAAAATGTACTTGTGTGCTTTTGTGTTTAGAAACATAGAAAATAGGTGCAGGAGGAGGCCATTCGGCCCTTCAAGCCAGCACCGCCATTCATTGTGATCATGGCTGAGCATCCCCAATCAATAACCCGTGCCTGCCTTCTCCCCATATCCCTAGAGCTCTATCTAACGCTCTCTTAACTCCATCCAGTGACTTGGCCTCCACTGCCCTCTGTGGCAGGGATTTCCATAAATTCTCAGCTCTCTGGGTGAAAAAGTTTTTTCTCACCTCAGTCTTAAATGACCTCCCCTTTAATCTAAGACTGTGGCCCCTGGTTCTGGACTCGCCCAACATTGGGAACGTTTAATTTCGAGATACAGCACAGAAACAGGCCATTTGACCCACCAAGTCCACACTGGCTATTGAGCACACGTTCACACTAGATCTGTGTTATCCCACTTTCTCATCCAGTCCCTACACACTAGGTGTAGGAAGGAACTGCAGATGCTTGTTTAAACCAGAGACAGACACAAAATGCTGGAGTAACTCAGCGTGACAAGCAGCATCTCTGGAGAGAAGGAATGGGAGACGCTTTCGGGTCAAGACCCTTCTTCAGACTACACAATAGGTCCAAGTTTCAGCGGTCCAATTAAAGTACAACCCCACAAGTCTTTGGGATGTGGGAGGAAACCCAGGCGGTGACAGGGAGAATGTGCAAACTCCGCTGAGAGAATGGAGCGGCTGGGCTTGTACACTCTGGAGTTTAGACGGATGAGAGGGGATCTCGTTGAAACATATAAGATTGTTAAGGGCTTGGACACGCTAGAGGCAGGAAACATGTTCCCGATGTTGGGGGAGTCCAGAACCAGGAGCCACAGTTTAAGAATAAGGAGTAAGCCATTGAGAACAGAGACGAGGAAACACTTTTTCTCGCAGAGTTGTGAGTCTGTGGAATTCTCTGCCTCAGAGGGCGGTGGAGGCAGGTTCTCTGGATGCTTTCAAGAGAGAGCTAGTCAAAGTCAAAAGAGTTTATTGTCATGTGTCCCTGACAGGACAATGAAATTCTTTCTTTGCATAGCACAACAGAACATAGTAGGCATTGACTACAATTATATACGTAAATACACACATTAATTAATAAATTAATAGTGCAAATAACAGATGGGGGGGTATTAATATTCAGAGTTTTGTCCGAGCCAGGTTTAATAGCCTGATGGCTGTGGGGAAGTAGCTATTCCTGTACCTGGATGTTGCAGTTCTCAGGCTCCTGTACCTTCTACCTGAAGGTAGCGGGGAGATGAGTGTGTGGCCAGGGTGGTGTGGGTCCTTGATGATGCTGCCAGCCTTTTTGAGGCAGCGACTGTGGTAGATCCCCTTGATGGAAGGAAGGTCAGAGCCGATGATGGACTGGGCAGTGTTTACTACTTTTTGTAGTCTTTTCCTCTCCAAGCACTCAAGTTGCCGAACCAAGCCACGATGCAACCGGTCAGCATGCTCTCTACTGTGCACCTGTAGAAGTTAGAGAGAGTGCTCCTTGACAGACTCACTCTCCGTAATCTTCTCAGGAAGTAGAGGCACTGATGAGCTTTCTTAATAATTGCATCTGTGTTCTCGGACCAGGAAAGATCTTCAGAAATGTGCACGCCCAGGAATTTGAAGCTCTTGACACTTTCAACCATCGACCCGTTGATATAAACGGGACTGTGGGTCCCCTTCCTACTCCTTCCTAAGTCCACAATCAGTTCCTTGGTTTTGCTGGTGTTGAGGGCCAGGTTATTGTGCTGGCACCATATGGACAGTTGCTCGATCTCTCTTCTGTACTCTGACTCAACCCCATCAGTGATACGTCCCACAGCTAGATAGGGCCCACAGCTAGATAGGGCTCTTAAAGATAGCGGAGTCAGGGGATATGGGGAGAAGGCGGGAACGGGGTACTGATTGGGGATGATCAGCCATGATCACATTGAATGGCGGTGCTGGCTCGAAGGGCTGAATGGCCTACTCCTGCACCTGTTGTCTATTGCCTATTGTCCGCACCGACAGTTTACAGACCTGTGAAGAATGTTATTGTTCCATTGTCGGTATATGGGATAAGTAAACACTCATGACTCCCGTGACCTCTGAGGCAGACACTTTGCCTGTGACAGGGCACAGATTAAAGATAACCAAATGGGAAGGGCCCCACAAACTGCAGCAGACGCCTACGGCTGAGGTGAACAGATAATGTCTGAACCTCAGGGCAACGTTGGCGGTTGAAAACATACTGACGGTGTGATAATATTCAAAGCCAAGCATTTCTCAGTAATGTGTTCAAGAAGGAACTGCAGATACTGGAAAATCGAGGGTACACAAAAGGCTGGAGAAACTCAGCGGGTGCAGCAGCATCTAAGGAGCGAAGGAGATAGGCAACCTATCTCCTTCACTCCTTAGATTCTGCTGCACCCGCTGCATTTCTCAGTAATCTTGACTGTCACCACCTCCTGCCCCATATCAGTGAGCAAGTTCTGATGTGGACACAGCATGCCGGAGTGACTCAGCGGGACAGGCAGCATCTCTGGAGAGAAGGAATGGGTGACATTTCTGGTTGAGACCCTTCTTCAGAAAGGGGTGGTGGTAAAACCATAAACAACAGTGGTGTTTAAGAGTTTTTACATAGGCACATGGATATGCAGGAAATGGATGACATGCAGACAGAAGCGATTAGTTTATCTTGGCGCCATGTTCCACACAAACATTGTGGGCCAGAGTACCTGTTCCTGTGCTGCACGTTCTAGATACATTTGAAGAATTTCATTACATCATGGTGTATATAATAACAAGCTCACCTGAATCTGGACAGAAGGTCATAGATCAAAAAATACTCAGTGCTGGAGTAACTCAGAGGGTCAGGCAGCATCTGTGGAGAACAAGGGGTCCTTGTTCATCAGTCTATGAAAGTCAGCGTGCAGGTGCAGTGAAGAACGCGAATGGCATGAAGAAAGCCTTCATAACAAGAGTTGAGGATAGGAGCAAAGAGGTCCTTCTGCAGTTGTACAGAGCCCTAGTCAGAACACACCTGAAGTATTGTGTGCAGTTTTGGTCCCCTAATTTGAGGAAGGACATTCTTGCTATTGAGGGAGTGCAGCGTAGGTTCACAAGGTTAATTCCCGGGATGGCGGGACTGTCATATGCTGAGAGAACGGAGCGGCTGGGCTTGTATACTCCGGAGTTTAGAAGGATGAGAGGGGATCTTATTGAAACATATAAGATTATTAAAGGTTTGGACACGCTAGAGGCAGTTAACATGTTCCCGATGTTGGGGGAGTCCATAACCAGGGGCCACAGTTTACAAATAAGGGGTAAGCCATTTAGAACGGAGATGAAACACTTTTTCACACAGAGTTGTGAGTGTGGAATTCTCTGCCTCGGAGGGTGGTGGAGGTAGGTTCTCTGGATACTTTCAAGAGAGGGCTAGATAGGGCTCTTAAAGATAGTGGAGTCAGGGGATATGGGGAGAAGGCAGGAACGGGGTACTGATTGGGGATGATCACATTGAATGGCAGTGCTGGCTTGAAGGGCTGAATGGCCTACTCCTGCACCTATTGTCTATTGGATAGGTGACGTTTCACAGAGTGCTGGAGTAATTCAGCGGGTCAGGCAGCATCTGTGGAGAACATGAATAGGTGACGTTTCACAGAGTGCTGGAGTAACTCAGCGGGTCAGGCAGCATCTGTGGAGAACATGGATAGGTGACGTTTCACAGAGTGCTGGAGTAACTCAGCGGGTCAGGCAGCATCTGTGGAGAACATGGATAGGTGACGTTTCACAGAGTGCTGGAGTAACTCAGCGGGTCAGGTAGCAACTCTGGAGAACATGGATAGGTGAACATGGACTATCCTTGATCAGACTTTACTAGCTTATCTTGCACTAAAAATTATTCCTTTATCATGTATCTGTACACTGTGAATGTCTCGATTGTAATCATGTATTGTCTTTCCGCTGACTGGCTAGCACGCAACAAAAAGCTTTTCACTGTACCTCGGTACACGTGACAATAAACTAAACTCAACTGAAGGGGATGTTTTGAGTTGGAACTCTTCTTATTTTAGTTTATTGTTCACACTTCTGTACCTTTTGCCCGATAGCGGTTCGACAATTGAAAGATTCTGAAGGGTCTCGACCCGAAATGTCGCCTGTCCATTGGCTCCTCAGGTGCTGCCTGCCCTGCTAAGGTCCTCCAGCGCGTTGTGTTTTAGCCTTGTTTAATCTCTTTCTCCACATTCCCTTTTGCCTGTCCACGCCCTCCACCACCAGCTTTTGCTGAATCTTAAAACCTATATTTCCAGTTCTGTCGAGTGATCGTAAGGGCACGCTTCATAGTTTCTTCCTCGATTGACTAGATGGGCTGAATTCCATTCCTCTCAGCGGGTTCTGGTAACAGACTTCCCAATCCCATTGTCCCCACCTTCCCCACAACCTGTTTCTTCCCACAGCAACTCTACCGCTGCACCCTCTTATCTGCAATGCTGCCTGATCTCACGACACGCGTCATCTTAACGCATTATCCCCAGTAGACCCTTCACTTTCTAATTAACTTCAGAAGCAATCCAGTCACTACATTTAATGGGTACATTTGGAACATTGTGAACCAGACTATGCTTGTACATGGAGGCTTAAATCAGATAATCATCTGTCTGTTACTTTGTTTGATGCAAGCCTTCATTTTACCCTTGAAATATATAGCGATCGAGATGATAAGCAAATAGCCGCAAACAACACTCCAATAGCCTCACAGCACCAGATATCTGGGTTCAATCCTGACTATGGGTGCTATCTATTTGGTCGCCTAATTATAGGAAGGATGTCAACAAAATAGAGAGAGTACAGAGGAGATTTACTAGAAGGTTGCCTGGGATCCAGCAACTATGTTACAGAGAAAGGTTGAACAAGTTAGGTCTTTATTCTTTGGAGCGCAGAAGGTTAAGGGGGGACTTGATTGAGGTCTTTAAAATGATGAAAGGGATAGACAGAGTTGACGTGGATAAGCTTTTCCCGTTAAGGGTAGGGAAGATTCAAACAAGAGGGCATGACATGTGAATTAAGGGACGGAAGTTTAGGGGCAACGTGAGGGGGAACTTCTTTACTCAGAGGGTGGTGGCTGTGTGGAATGAGCTTCCAGCAGAAGTGGGGGAGGCAGGATCGATTTTAACATTTAAAAGTAAAGTGGATAGGTATATGGGCGGGAAGGGAATGGAGGGGTATGGTCTGAATGCAGGTAGATGGGACTTGGGGAAAACAAATGGTCGGCACGGACTGGAAGGGCCGAGAGGGCCTGTTTCCGTGCTGTAATTGTTATATGGTTATATGGAGTTTGTACCTTCTCCCCATAACCTGTTTTTGTTTTCTCCAAGACTTTCGGTTTCCTCCCACACCCCAAAGACCTACAGGTTTGCAGGTTAATTGGCATAATATAAAATATAAATCGTCCCGAGTGTGTGTAGGACAGTGTTAGTGTGCGGGGATCGCTGGCCGACACGGACTCGATGGGCCGAAGACCGTGTTTCCGTGCTGTACCTTTAAACTAAATTAAACTAAACACTCCAATAAACCTTACTCTTTCATTTCACTTAAAACTAAACTCCAGAGTTGAGAGAGTATAATTGTCATATGTACCAGCAACTGAACAATAAAACTCTTACTTCCTGCAGCTTTGCAGGCCCATTACTGCAATAGCACACAGATAAATAAAAATAATCTACTGTATAATCAATTAATAACCATAATATGAGGTAACCACAATAGTGCCATAAAACCAAAGTCTATAGTGCAACCATAGACACTGTCCATAGAAGATCACAGTTGCTGAGGTCAGCGCTGTGCAGTGTTCAACAGCCTGATGGTTGCTGGGAAGAAGCTGTTCTTGAACCTGCAGGTCACGGTTTTCAGGCTCCTGTACCTTCTTCCCGATGGTGGCAGCGAGATGAGAGCGTGGCCAGGGTGGTGTGGGTCTCTGATGATGCTGGCTGCCTTTTTGAGGCAACGCCTCCTGTAGATCCCTTCGATGGTGGGGAGGTCAGTGGGTGTGTGTGTGTAGTTATAACATAACTCTGTGAACACCAATTTCTGTGTGTGTGTGTGTGTGTATATGTTATGTATATTTACATATACATAACACACACACACACTCACTCTCACTCTCTCTCTCTCTCTCACTCTCTCTCTCACTCTCTCTCTCTCTCTCTCTCTCTCACTCTCTCTCCCACTCTCTCTCACGCGCACACTCTCACGCACACACGCACATATACTCGCACACATACACACTCTCACGCACACGCTCGCACACATACATACTCACGCACACACACTCACACACACACAGTCTCAAGCACACACACACACACGCTCGCACACATACACACACACGCTCGCACACATACACATACACACGCACTCTCACACATACACACACACTCTCACACACACATTCTCACACTCACACACACACACTCACACACACATTCACACACTCACAAATAAACACTAATAAACAACAACAATATAAAACTGTTATTAGTTCTGGTTTTTACGCTGTACATCTCCGTGGTACTGTTGCAAATAAGGATGTCAAATGTCAATGAAACTCTCTGGACTTCCTTGCCCCTGGATTTGCCTCCTCAGCAAACTGTTGTTACCGAGACTATTGCCGTCGGCACTTTCGCAACCCAAAAGAGTGGTAATAAAATATAATCTTGAAACATTGAAGATTTGGGAGGAAGTGTGGCAGCACTTGAGTTTGATATCTTTTGCCTGACCAAGCAACTCCAGCTGAGATGAATCACAAGATCAGTAAAATGGATGAGGTTTGACTCTGGCCAACGTACAAACCAGTAGGATGACTAATTTAGATGATGTCAGCGCATGGGACCAATATCGTCAGCATTTTCTCCTCTAATCTCCACCATCTCCTCCTCCCCTCACAGTGGTTGTACTCCTCCTGCAGTGTGCCTGGGGTAGTGGTGGAGGCACATATGATCGTGGTGTTCATGAGGCTCTCTGGATGTGCAGGGAACCGATGGATAACCTATGATGAGCATTTGACGGCACTGGGCCTGTACTCGCTGGAGTTTTAGAAGAATGAGGGGGTGACCTAATTGAAACATACAGAATAGTGAAAGGCTTGGATAGAGCGGATGTGGCGAAGATGTTTCCACTAGTTGGAGACTCTAGGACCAGAGGTCACAGCCTCAGAATTAAGTTTAGTTTAGAGATACAATGCGGAAACAGCCCCATCGGCCCACCAAGTCCATGTCGACCAGCGATTCCTGTACACGAACACCATCCTACACACACTGGTGACAATTTCAAGAGAGAGCTAGATAGGGCTCTTAAAAATAGTCAGGGGATATGGGGAGAAGGCAGGAACGGGGTACTGATTGTGGATGATCAGCCATGATCACATTGAATGGCGGTGCTGGCTCGAAGAGCCAAATGGCCTACTCCTGCACCTATTGTCTATTGTCTAATTTACAATTTTAAATTAAGAGGACTTTTGTCTAAGAAAGAACTGCATCTGCTGGAAAGTCTGAAGAAGGGTCTCGACCCAAAACGTCACCTATTCCTTTGTTTCATTAGATGCTGCCTCACCCACTGACTTTCTCCAGCATTTTTTTTTGTAAAATATTTTTATTAGAAGTAATTACATATTAAGAAGAAGTAATATAAAATCAAAAAAAAAGGAAAATATTATTCGTCACACACATACTTAATATTTTTAAAATTTACAGTCAATCTTATTTGTACTTCTATATTTTTTTATTTTATAACAGTAGGAAATAAAGATAGGTAATAAAAAGAAAAAGAAATAAGAAAGAGATAAATAAAATGAGTGGAATATTAAGCAAGATATTCTTCATTGGAGATATATTCATGATCTATTGTCTATAATTCTTCATCTACTTCATTCAGGCTTCAGTCAGGGCCTCGAACCGGACCACCTTAACCCTTTAAATATTCAATAAATGGAGACCATATTCCTCTGAATTGATCTAACCTGTCCATTAGGACAAGTCTTAATCGTTCCAGATGAAGTGTCTCCGACATTTCTGTAATCCACATTTTGACTGTGGGGGATATGGGACCTTTCCAAAATCTTAATATTAATTTTTTACCAATTATTAAACTATAACCAATAAAAAATGTTTGTTGTGTTAGAATCTGATCCGTTTCTAATATTCCCAATATAATTAATTTTGGGTCTGGAATTAAATTTGCATTAACTACATTTGAGATTATCTTAAAATTTTCTGTCCAAAAATTAGTAATCTTTGTACATTTTGTGAATGAATGTGTTAGATTAGCTTCTAATTGTTGACATTTATCACATATAGCAGAAACATTTGAGAAACTTTGTTTAATTTGGATTTTGAGAAGTGTAATCTATGTAAAACTTTAAATTGTATCAAGGAGTGTCTTGCATTTAATGAGCAATGGTGTATATGTTGTAAACTTTCATTCCATACTTCTCTACTAATTACTTGACCTAATTCATTTTCCCATGCTTGTTTATATTTTTCAGTATTTGGTAAATCATTTTCCAGTAAGATATTATAAATATATGATATTAATTTTTCTGTATTTGGATGTTTATTTAGACATTCATCTAAAATTTCTGTCTTTCTATTCCTAAAATCTGGTGTATTTGATTTAACATAATCTCTAATTTGTACATATCTAAAATATTCTTTGGAGTGTAATCCATAATTTTGTTGTAATTCCTGAAATGAAATAAATAAACTTTCCCTGTAGAGATCACCCATCTTATTTATTCCATAGTTCTTCCATTTAAAAAAACCGTTATCCATCAATGAAGGTTTAAAAGTAATATTGTTTACAATTGGAAGAGCGAGTGGTATATTCTGTAATTTTAATGTTATTTTTAATTGTTTCCAAAATTCTCCAGCATTTTTGTCTACCTTAAATTAAGATGAAGTCAGTGCGCTAATACGACCAGGGACTTGTGTCTCCCTGGGGTGACATCCCTTGAGTTGCTACGCTGACACCCGGGGACTGTGATCCGTCTCGTCAGCAGCTGTGCCTCTATTTTTAAAAGCTGTTTCTAAAATAGTCAGTGGAGAATGTTTGCCTTCTTTTCCCCGTCAGCATGTGTGGGTGTCTGTGTGGAGCTGCTGCCCGACCTGCTGAGTTACTCCAGCACACTGTGCATATCTATTAGCCGCCTGCCTCATGTACATGCGCCAAAGTTTCAGCTGCTGAGAATCTAGGAATCTCTGCTGCTTCCAGCCAACAACTCTTGTAACACCCACTTAGACAAAAAATATGGTAGACAAAAAAGCTGGAGAAACTCAGCGGGTGAGTCAGCATCTATGGAGCGAAGGAATAGGCGAGGTTTCGGGTCGAGACCCTTCTTCAGACTTTCTCGTATTTGCAGTTCTTTCTTGGACAAAATATATTGCCCCTTTTCAAGAGCCAAGAGTATTTAGTGATAGATGTCCCAGACTGTACAATGGGTCTCGACCCAGAACGTCACCCATCCCTTCTCTCCAGAGATGCTGCCTGAGTTACTCCAGCGTTTTGTGTCTACACCAACGGTATGAAAATTGATTTCTCCAACTCTAAAGTAACCCTTGCTTTCCCTCTCTCTCCACCCCTCCCCAGATCTACGGTGTCCTACTAGTTTCACTGAAAGATTTTACTGTTCGTGTGCCCCATTGTCACTGTCCCTTCAGCCAGCAATGAACCCTTCCCTAGTTTCCCTTTCCCCCGACTCTCAGTCTGAAGAAGGGTCTCGACCTGACACGTCACCCATACCTTCTCCACAGTCCCGCTGAGTTACTCCTGCATTTTGTGTTTATCTTCGGTGTAAATCAGCATCTGCAGCTCCTTCCCACACAATTAACTAGTCTACATTTCCTTGACAGTCGTCTGCTTTGATCTGTCCTTTTCACACCTTACATATTATTTTGTACCCTACCATATCTCCATTTTCCCTCTCCCCGACTCTCAGTCTGAAGAAGGGTCTCGGCCCGAAACATCACCCGTTCCTTCTCTCCAGAGATGATGCTTGCCTCGCTGAGTGACTCCAGCATTGTGTGTCTATCTACATTTAAGAATAAGGGGTAAGCCATTTAGAACGGAGACGAGAAAACACTTTTTCACACAGAGTTGTGAGTCTGTGGAATTCTGTGCCTCAGAGGGCGGTGGAGGCCGGTTCTCTGGATGCTTTCAAGAGAGAACTAGATAGGGCTCTTAAAGATAGCGGAGTCAGGGGATATGGGGAGAAGGCAGGAACGGGGTACTGATTGGGGATGATCAGACATGATCACATTGAATGGCGGTTCTTGGTTACTTGGTCCTCCAAAATATTCCAACTGGAATTTAAACTGGAGGTGGTGAAGGGAGGGGTTAAGCCAGAGAGGATTATTGGGAAGAAAGTGCCACTTTAAATTTAGTTGCATCTGGCTGGGCAACCGTGGTTTGGTGGAGATTATTCCATGCTTTAATAGTGCGTGGGAAGAGCAAATTGCTGTACACATCTGTCTTTGTGGCTGGGACCACAAATTGGATCGAATGCCCTCGTCTGCTCCTAATTGGTTTGCGGTTGGTGTAGGTTTTGTGATCTATGTCTAGCTGACCATTTAACATTTTGTAAAAGCATTGCTGGCTCGAAGGGCTGAATGGCCTACCTCTACACCTATAGTCTATTGTCGTCATACTGGAAGACTGCACTGCCTTCAGCGGGGGGAGGGGGGGTCAAGGTTGAGAGAGTGAGGGAGAGTGGAAGCCATGTCAGCGCTAATCGGAGCTCTGTTGTCTTATCAGCCAATGGCTTCTATAATCTTTAGATTAGATAGGATACAGAAGCCTTGCTCAGGCCCATTCACTTGCCTCAACTCTTAATGGGTGGGCAAAGTCTGAAATGGATTTGATATTCATTTTTGTTCACTGGCGCCTTACTACATATTAACGAGTTTAAGATTAAATCTTTCCAGTGCTGAGAGAGTTCTAGGTACACTCTCAGATTAATCTCATAAATTCCAATTCAGAACTGGCGTCACTGTGAGCAGTTTTGGGCCCCATATCTGAGGAAGGATGTGCTGGCTCTGGGGAGGGTCCAGAGGAGGTTTACAAGAATGATCCCAAGAATGAGTGGGTTAACATATGAAGAGCGTTTGACGGCACTGGGCCTGTACTTACTGGAGTTTAGAAGGTTGAGGGGGGGGAACTCATTGAAACTTTCAGAATAATGAAAGGCATAGATAAGAGTGGATGTGGAAAGGATGTTTCCACTGGTGGGACAGTCTAGGACCAGAGGTCACAGCCACAGAATTAAAGGACGCTCTTATAGAAAGGCGAGGAGGAACTTCTTTAATAAGAGAGTGGTGAATCTGTGGAATTGCCACAGAGGGTTGTGGATGCCAAGTCAGTGGAATTTTTAAATTCGAGATAGACATATTCTTGATTAGAACGGGTGTCAGGGGTTACGGGGAGAAGGCAGGAAAATGGGATTAGGAGGCAGAGATCAGCCATGGTTGAATGGCGGAGTGGACTCGATGGGTCGAATGGCCTAATTCTACTCCTATAACGTGAGTAGATCATAACGTGAACTGGCTTTACCCACGGACTTCAGAGGGTTGTGGTGGGAGGGTGGCAGACAGGCTTGAGATCTGTCACCAGTGGAGTTGGTACAGAAGTGTGAAAACGCACACCTCCAGATTCAGGGACAGTTTCTTCCCAGCTGTTATCAGGCAACTGAACCATCCCACCACAACCAGAGAGCAGTCCTGAACTCCTATCTACCTCATTGGTGACCCTCGGACTATCCTTGACCGGACTTCACTGGCTTTACCTTGCACTAACCGTTATTCCCTTTTCATGTATCTATACACTGTGAACGGCTCGATTGTAATCATGTATTGTCTTTCCGCTGACTAGTTAGCGTGCTACAAAAGCTTTTCACTGTACCTTGGTACACGTGACAATAAACAGAACTGCAACTCTGCCGCTGCACCTCCGTGCCTCTTCTGCCAATGTAACTCAATGCCTGCCGACTTTGGTTCGGAGTCGGGCTTGACGTTCCTACACGTTTGCTGAACAATGAGCCATTGATATATAAAGTGCCGGTGACCAGGCGCACGCTGTGATCTTATTGGTGTTGCTGCCAATAGACAATAGGTGCAGGAGTAGGCCATTTGGCCCTTCGAGCCAGCACCGCCATTCAATGTGATCATGGCTGATCATCCCCAATCAGTACCCCGTTCCTGCCTTCTCCCCATATCCCCTGACTCCACTATTCTTAAGAGCCCTATCTAGTTCTCTCTTGAAAGCATCCAGAGAACCGGCCTCCACCGCCCTCTGAGGCAGAGAATTCCACACTCTCTATGTGAAAAAGTGTTTCCTCGTCTCCATTCTAAATGGCTTACCCCTTATTCTTAAACTGTGGGCCCTGGTTCTGGACTCCCCCAATATCGGGAACATGTTTCCTGCCTCTAGCGTATCCAAGCCCTTAACAATCTTATATGTTTCAATGAGATCCCCTCTCATCCTACTAAACTCCAGAGTGTACAAGCCCAGCTGCTCCATTCTCTCAGCATATGACAGTCCCGCCATTCCGGGAAGTAACCTTGTAAACCTACGCTGCACTCCCTCAATAGCAAGAATGTCCTACTGGAAATTAGGGGACCAAAACTGCACACAATACTCCAGGTGTGGTCTCACTAGGGCCCTGTACAACTGCAGAAGGACAACTGCAGAATTGCCAAATGGTCCTTATTGTCAATCCACAGTGGCGCAACGGGTCGAGCTGCTGCCTCACGGCGCCAGAGACCAGGGTTCAATCCTGACTACACGTGCTGTCTGTATAGAGTTTGCAAGTTCTCCCTGTGGCCTCATGGGGTTTCTCCGGTTTCCTCCCATGCTCCATTGATGTGCAGACTTAAAGATTGTAAATTGCCCCTTGTGTGTGTGTGTAGGATAGTGCTATACAGGGTGATCGGTGGGTGGTGTGGACTCGGTGGGCCGAAGGGCCTGTTTCTGCGCGGTACCTCTAAACTAAACTACTGGTGTGGTAGATTTGTGAGGGTCCTCTGGCAAAGCTCTGCTCTATTAGGCTGATCATTAAAGAGGATTAGTGTGCAGAGTCCGTACATCCCAGTTGTTTTAAGGGCTTAAGAGAGATTTGGTTTCCCTGGGCTTCTGTCAGTCAGAGGGGCTGAGTGTCGTAACTGTCCAAAGACAGGCAGCTCGAATTGTTACCGATACCTATGAGAGAGAAGCGAGTGTTACCAGTGTGGAATTGGAGTGTGGAATTCTGTGCCTCAGAGGGCGGTGGAGGCCGGTTCTCTGGATACTTTCACGAGAGAGCTAGATAGGGCTCTTGAAGATAGTGGAGTCAGGGGATATGGGGAGAAGGCAGGAACGGGGTACTGATTGGGGATGATCAGCCATGATCACATTGAATGGCGGTGCTGGCTCGAAGGGCCGAATGGCCTACTCCTGCACCTATTGTCTATTGTCAAACTTTTGAATTAACTGGTCGGGGTGGAACTCTCTCCAAGGCAGACATAAAGCTGACCGTTTGACCTGTTTTTACAAAATGTTAAATGGTCAGCTTGACATAGATGACCAAACCTACACCTCCCCGAACCTATTAGGAGCAGACAAGGACATTCGATCCAATTTAAGATGCCAGCTACCAAGACAGATGTGTACAGCAATTCATTCTTCCCCCGCACAATGAAAGCATGGAATAGTCTTCACCCTGCCATAGTTACCCAACCAGATGCAACTACATTTAATGGAGCTCGTCTTTTCCAAGAATCCTTTTTTGCTTGATTGCACCCTCCGCCGTTTAAATTCCATTTGGAATATTTTGGAGAAGCAAGGTTACTCCTCTCCCCTGCAACGTGCTCCACTGATGCTGGTGTCTGGGCGGCTGAATTGCTGCCTCACAGCGCCAAAGACCCGGTTTAATCCTGACTGCAGGTTCTGTGTGGAGTTTGTACGTTCTCCCCATCCACATTTCTCCGGGCGCTCCGGTTTCCTCCCACACTCCAAAGACGTGCGGGTTTGTAGGTTACTTGGCTTCTGTAAATTGTAAATCGTCCCTAGTGTGCGTAGATAGCATTAACGTGCAGGGATCGCTGGTCGGCACGGACTCGGTGGGCCTAAGGGCCTGATTCTGCACTGTATCTCTGAACTAAATGGAAACTAAACTGGATGTGTAGGTAGGAACTGCAGATGCTGGTTTAAACCAAAGGTAGACCCAAAAAGCTGGAGTAATTCTGTGGGACAAGCAGCATCTCTGGAGAAAAGGAAGGGGTGACGTTTCGGGTAATCTTCTCCAGCTGAAGAGTTAAGAGAGAGTCTGTCTACCTCTCTAGCTTCCCCTCTCCCCTGACTCTCCGTCTGAAATTGAGTTTAGTTTATTGTCATGTCTACCGAGGTCCAGTGGTGAAGACCAAGGAAGAAGGGCCTCGACCTGAAACTTCATCTGCTCAATAGACAATAGACAATAGGTGCCGGAGTAGGCCATTCGGCCCTTCGAGCCAGCACCACCATTCAACGTGATCATTCTCTCAGCATATGACAGTCCCGCGGAGTTCCTTTGCCTCCAGAGATGCTGCCTGTCCCGCTGAGTAACTTCAGCATTTTATGTCTACCTCCGGTGTAAACCAGCATCTACAGTTCCTTCCCACACAGAGAGTCTGGAATGTTCCTATGTTCCTGAAACAGAACAATGACATTTACTTACAGCAGCACAACAAAGGTCTCGACCCTAAACGTTGCCAATTCCCTCTCTCCATAGATGCTGCCTCACCCGCTGAGTTTCTCCAGCATTTTGTGTCTGCCAACAGATATGTAAACATAGTACTCAGTAAAACCAAGAGTGAGGAGTGTTTTATTGTGAAAACAGTGGGTAGATTCAGGGCCTGAGCGCGGTGTCTTGAATTGGTGCTTTATTCAGACTGTAGAGGTATAGCGCGGAAACAGGCCCTTCGGCCCACCAAGTCCGCGCTGACCAGCGATCCCCGCACACTAACACTATCCAGCACACACTAGGGACATTTTACAATTTACTAAGCCAATCAACCTACAAATCTGTACTTCTTTGGAGTGTGGGAGGAAACCGGAGCACCCAGAGAAAACCCACGCAGGTCACGTGCCCGTAGTGAGGATGGAACCCGGGTCTCTGGCGCTGTGAGGCAGCAACTCTACCGCTGCGCCACCGTGCTGCCCTCAAGAGTCATGAGTGTTTTCCAGTTACAAAGGGATGCGCAGAGACCCAGTTCTGTGAGCTTGGGAACAGTTTAGAGCGGATGACGGTATTAAACAAACAACAAAATCGATGTTCAGTACGTAATAAACACACAGACAACCAGAGGCAAAATCAATGCCCCACATCTATGTGTTTTGGAGCTTATTGGAGGTTGTAGTGTTTAATAGCCTGTGAATCTGAAGAAGGGTCTCGACCCGAAACGTCACCTATTCTTTCGCTCCATAGATGCTGCCTCACCCGCTGAGTTTCTCCAGCATTTTTGTCTACCGTGAATCTGGAGGGGTGCAGTTTTCAGACTTTGGTATGATGGGAGAGAGGAAAAGAACGTGAGTGGGGTTCTGCTGGCCTTGCCGAGGCAGCGTGAAGTGTAGATGGAGTGTGCTATGAGGCATGTGCGAATCCCAGTGATCCCATTTGGTTAATTAAATAATGCAGAGTATTAGTGTGTCTTGCTCCTACTGAGCCTCCAACACATTGTTTAAAAACCTGCCTGGATCTGCATGTTTTTACGAGGATGTTGCCAGGACTAGAGGGTGTGAGCTACAGGGAGAGGTTGAGCAGGCTGGGTCTCTATTCCTTGGAGCGCAGGAGGATGAGGGGTGATCTTATAGAGGTGTGTAAAATCATGAGAGGAATAGATCGGGTAGATACACAGAGTATTTTGCCCAGAGCAGGGGAATCGAGGACCAGAGGATACAGGTTTAAGTTAAGTCAAGTCAAGAGAGTTTATTGTCGTGTGTCCCAGATAGGACGATGACATTCTTGCTTGCTGCAGCACAACAGAATATTGTAGGCATGAATACAGATCAGATCAGTGTGTCCATATACCATAGAATATATATATATATATATATATATATATATATATACACACATAAATAAACAGATAAAGTGCAATAGGCTGTTATTGTTCAGAGTTTGTTTGAAGTTGTGTTTAATAGCCTGAAGGCTGAGGGGAAGCAGCTGTTCCTGAACCTGGATGTACCAGATTTCAGGCTCCTGTACCTTCTACCTGAAGGTAGCGGGGAGATGAGTGTGTGGCCAGGGTGGTGTGGGTCCTTGATGATGCTGCCAGCCTTTTTGAGGCAGCGACTGCGATAGATCCCCTCGATGGTGGGGAGGTCAGAGCCGATGATGGACTGGGCAGTGTTTACTACTTTTTGTAGTCTGTCCCGCTCCTGGACGCTCAGGTGAAGGGGAAAAGATTTAATAGGAATCCGAAGGGTAACTTTTTCACACAAAGGGTGGTGGGTGTATGGAACAAGCTGCCAGAGGAGGTAGTTGAAACTGGGACTATCCCAACACTTAAGAAGCAGTTAGACAGGTACATGGATAGGTCAGGTTTGGAGGGATATGGGCCAAACGCAGGCAGGTGGGACTAGTGTAGCTGGGACATTGTTGGCCGGTGTGGGCAAGTTGGGCCGAAGGTCCTGTTTCCACACTCTATCATTCTATGACTCTCAGAGAGGGTGGCCGGGGTGAGACAGATCCTTGATTATGTTGCTGGCCTTACCGAAACAGCGAGAAGTTTTCGATGAGATGTGTCTGAATCCCAGCAGAGCAGACTGGAAAAAATTACATTTGGTTAATTAAATAATCCTGAGTATTAGTGACCCCAAAACAGCCAACACATTGTTTAAAAACCCGCCTCGGTCACAGGTTCTTGTATGTAATGAAAATAATTGTTTACTGGAAAATTCCATGAGCTGAATAATCAATCTAATGTTCTGCTATGGATGGAAAAGCAAATAGAGGCTTTGTTTACATGCGAGCTTTCTTGGATAACTGGTTCATAACATGAGGCTTTCCAAATGTGTCTCGCTCCTGTCATTATTCCACAAAACTAACACCAACACCATTTATGGGTGGGGGGGAGGAATAGGTGACAAGTGCAGCAGGCAATGAAGAATGCTAATGGCATCTTGGCCTTCATGACCAGAGGAGTTGAGTTTATAGACAAAAGACAATACACAATAGACAATAGACAATAGGTGCAGGAGTAGGCCATTCGGCCCTTTGAGCCAGCACCGCCATTCAATGTGATCATGGCTGATCATCCCCAATCAGTACCCCGTTCCTGCCTTCTCCCCATATCCCCTGATTCCGCTATTTTTAAGAGCCCTATCTAGCTCTCTCTTGAAAGTACCCAGAGAACCTGCCTCCACCGCCCTCTGAGGCAGAGAATTCCACAGACTCACCACTCTTTGTGAGAAAAAGTGTTTCCTCGTCTCCGTTCTAAATGGCTTACCCGTTATTCTTAAACTGTCGCCCCTGGTGTTTAGAAGCAAAGAGGTCCTTTTGCAGTGGTACAGGGCCCTGATGAGACCACACCTGGAGTATTGTGTGCAGTATTGGTACCCTTATTTGAGGAAGGACATTCTTGCTATTGAGCGAGTGCAGTGTAGGTTCACAAGGTTAATTCTCGAAAGGCAGGACTGTCATATGCTGAGAGAATGGAGCGGCTGGGCTTGTACACACTGGAGTTTAGAAGGATGAGAGGGGATTGAAACGTTTAAGATTATTAAGGTAGACAAAGGAACTCAGCGGGTGAGGCAGCATCTATGCAGAGAAGGAATAGGCGGTGGAGGTCGGTTCTCTGGATACTTTCAAGAGAGCTAGATATGGCTCTTGAAGATAGCGGAGTCAGGGGATATGGGGAGAAAGCAGGATCGGGGAACTGATTGGGGATGATCAGCCATGATCACATTGAATGACGGTGCTGGCTTGAAGGGCCGATTGGCCTACTCCTGCACCTATTGTCTATTGACTGTGTTTACAGGTCTGTTATAATACTGTTGGTAATAATTCCATTGTTCTGTTTCAGTGCATATGGCAATTATCTTAGAACGTTGAACAAAACAGTACTGCACAAGATCAGTCCCCTAGGCTCATAAAGTGCCAAACACGATGGCAAGTTAAACTAATCCCCTCTCCCTTCATGTGATCCATATCCCGCCATTCCCTGTATATCCATCTATTAAAGAATTCAATTTAATTCAATCTATTTAATTAAACATTCTTGACATCTGAGGTATTTTAATGAGCAGATTAATATTACAAGATGCTACATTGATACTTTCAGTTGAATAAAAGTGCCTCTT
Source organism: Okamejei kenojei (assembly GCA_035221665.1). Lineage (NCBI taxonomy): Eukaryota > Metazoa > Chordata > Chondrichthyes > Rajiformes > Rajidae > Okamejei > Okamejei kenojei. Next base: position 3,890,927 of record CM069135.1, on the reverse strand, counting down.
TATGTTTAATCTGCAATGCTCCCTTGCCTTAGGGCTCACTAAACTATTTGACATTGTCATAGAGACATACCGTGTAGAAACAGGTCCTACAGCCCAACTTGCCCACACAAATCAGCAGATTATTATCTAAATGGTGTCAAGTTGGGAAAAGGGGAAGTACAACGGGATCTGGGGGTCCTTGTCTATGAAAGTAAGCATGCAGGTACAGACGGCAGTGAAGAAAGCCAATGGCATGTTGGCCTTCATAGCAAGAGGTGTTTAGTATAGGAGCAAAGAGGTCCTTCTGCAGTTGTGCAGGGTCCCAGTGACACCACACCTGGAGTATTGTGTGCAGTTTTGGTCTCCAAATTTGAGGAAGGACATTCTTGCTATTGAGCGAGTGCAGCGTACATTTACGAGGTTAATTCCCTGGGATGGCGGGACTGTCATATGCTGAGAGAATGGAGTGGCTGGGCTTGTACACTCTGGAGTTTAGAAGGATGAGAGGGGATCTTATTGAAACATTTAAGATTGTTAAGGGTTTGGACACGCTAAAAGCAAGAAACATGATTCCGATGTCGGGGGAGTCCAGACCCAGGGACAACAGTTTAAGAATAAGCGGCAAGCCATTTAGAACGGATATGAGGAAAAACCTTTTCACACAGTGAGTTGTGAGTCTGTGGAATTCTCTGCCTCAGAGGGCGGTGGAGGCAGGTTCTCTGGATACTTTCAAGATAAAGCTAGATAGGGCTCTTAAAGATAGTGGAGTCAGGGGATATGGGGAGAAGGCAGGAACGGGGTACTGATTGGGAATGAATGAATGAATACGTTTATTGGCCAAGTATTCACATACAAGGAATTTGCCTTGGTGCTTTGCCCGCAAGTGATAACATGACATAGTGTCAGTTAGGAATGAGACATTAAACATTAATATTAAAACATTATTGATTAAACATGTGAATTAAATAAAATACCAGAGCAAAAGGAGGCTACAGATTTTTGGCTGTTGAGTAGAGCTGCTACTCTTGTTTTTATGTCTGGCTGTGGCGGCTTTGACAGTCCGGAGTCGCCTTCCAGAGGGAAGTGATTCAAAGGGTTTGTGGCCAGGGTGAGAGTGGTCAGGTCAGAAAATCAGTGTCAATTTAAGGTAGACAGTAGTTCAGGACTGCTCTCTAGTTGTGGTAGGATGGTTCAGTCAGGCCAAAGGGTCTGTTTCCACGCTGTATGACTCGAACTCAGGGGTGGGCAACCTTGTTTTGCATAGGGGCCGGGATGCATGTCTGTGAGCGGATGGCGGGCCACATCTATCGCGTGTACACATGGATCCCGCCCCGGATGGCAGGCATCAAATCACATGTTCACAGAAGCTAGACAAAAATGCTGGAGAAACTCAGCGGGTGAGGCAGCCTCGTGCAATCCTTGCATGTCTCACCCGCTGAGTTTCTCCAGCACTTTTGTCTACCTTCGATTTTTCCAGCATCTGCAGTTCTTTTGTAAACGTGTTGACAGAAGGTGCGCGGCCATGCCGGCGGCTGAGTTATTTGGCCGTGGTCGTGTTTACTCTATTTGTACATTCTGTAACGCCTGATTCCCAGAGTGCAAACATGGTGAGCGTCTGTCGGCACTGGGCCTGCACTCGCTGGAGTTTAGAAGGATGACAGATTATTGATTAGTACAGGTGTCAGGGGTTATGGGGAGAAGGCAGGAGAATGGGGATAGGATGGAGAGATAGATCAGCCATGATTGAATGGCAGAGTTCATTTGATGGGCTGAATGGCCTGATTGTGTCCTCCTATGACTTATGAACCTATGAAGGTTCTGATACGAGAGCCCGTCGCCAGATACCAGTGTGACCTCCTGCTCAGCCAAATTCACGCTGACTGGCTTTCGTACTCCGAGCTTACCTTATTTCACAGAGCCCAACAAAGCTTTGCAATTAACCTTGGCATATGTAGTTATGCAGCAAGGAAACAGGCCCTTCGGCCCACCTTGTCCACACCGACCAACATGCCCCATCTACACTAGTCCTACCTGCTTGCGTTTGGCCCATAACCCACCAAACCTGTGCTATCCATGTACCTGTCCAAGTGTTTCTTAAATGTTGGGAGAGTCCCAGCCTCAACTACCTCCTCTAGCAGCTCGTTCAAAACACCCACCACTCTTTGTGTGAAAAAGTTACCCCTCGGGTTCCTATTAAATCTTTCCCCCCTCACCTTAAACCTATGTCCTCTGGTTTTCGATTCCCCTACTCTGAGGTGTGTCAACCCGATCTATTCCACTCATGAATTTATACCCTCTATAACATCACCCCTCATCTTCCTGCGCTCCAAGGAGTCCCAGCCTGCTCAACCTCGCCCTATAGCTCAGTCCCTTGATTCTTGGCAACATCCTGGTAAATCTTCTCTGCACCATTTCCAGCTTGACAACATCTTTCCCATAACATGGTGACCAAAACTGAACATAATACTCCAAATGTGGCCTCACCAACGTCTTCTATAACTGCAACATGACCGCCCAACTCCTATACAGTATGTAACAATAATAAACTTAAACACGAAACGTCACCTATCCATCTTCTCCACAGATGCTGCCTGACCCGCTGAGTTACTCCAGCACTCTGTGAAACGTCACCTATCCATGTTCTCCACAGATGCTGCCTGACCCGCTGAGTTACTCCAGCACTCTGTGAAACGTCACCTATCCATGTTCTCCACAGATGCTGCCTGACCCGCTGAGTTACTCCAACATGCTGTTTTTTTTGCTTGCTTATATTAATTGGTTTGAACACTGAGAACTACATTCTGCACTCTGTATCTTCCCCTTTGCTCGACCTGTTGTACTTGATTTGACTTGATTGTATTTGGTGTCATCAGGTCTGATTGAATAGTATGCAAAACAAAGCTTTTAGATTTTGGTTTATTATTGTCCCGCGTACAGGTTTGTTATTGTCAGGAGTACAGCGAAAGGCTTTGTTTTGCATGCTATCCAGTCAGCAAAAGACCACAAATGAATACAGTGCTCTAAAACAAGCTGAGTTTAGTTTATTGTCACGTACACCGAGGTACAGTGAAAAGCTCTTGTTGCGTGCTAACTAGTCAGCGGAAGGACAATACATGATTAGAATCGAGCCGTTTACAGTGTATACATGGTAAAGGGAATAACATTTAATGCAAGGTAAAGCCAGCAAAATCCACTCAAAGATAGTGCATATTCTGCAGAACAATATACTGCACTCTGCAGCTTCCCACTTGCTCTACTTGAATTTGTGTTGGAAGAAACTGCAGATGCTGATTTGCACAAAAATGCTGGAGTAACTCAGCGGGACTGGCAGCGTCTCTGGAGAGAATGGGTGATGTTTCGGGTCGAGACTCTTCCTACGGACTTCCACAGAGAATTCCACAGACTCACTACTCTCTGTGAGAAAAAGTGTTTCCTCGTCTCCGTTCTGATCAGTTTGGACAGCACGCAAAACAAGGCTTTTCACTGTACCTCGGTACACGTGACAGTAATAAATGTGACCCAGAACCCTCAGAGGGCAGTCGAGGCCGTTTCTCTGGATACTTTTCAAGAGAAAGCTAGATAGGGCTCTTAAAAATAGCAGAGTCGGGGGATATGGGGAGAAGGCAGGAACGGGGTACTGATTGGGGATGATCAGCCATGATCACATTGAATGGCGGTGCTGGCTGGAAGGACCGAATGGCTTACTCCTGCACCTATTGTCTATTGTCTGTTGTCATTCACAGTGTACAGATGCATGATAAAGGAAATTATATTTATTGCAAGGTAAAGCCAGTAAAAGGCTGAATGGCTGAAAGGGCCGAATGGCCTACTCCCGCACCTATTGTCTATTGTACAAGACTGTCACTGCCGGGTGTATTAAGTGGCCTGTCGCTTGTTTCCACAGCATGGGTGGGCTCGGTGTCGATGGGAATGATCTTCCTGTGCTCCCCGATTGTCAGCGTGTTCACCGACCTGTACGGCTGCAGGAAGACGGCCGTGGCCGGGGCGGCGGTCGCCTTGGTTGGCATCCTGGCCAGCTCCTTCGTCACGTGAGTTTCCAGCATCATTCCTCACCCACAGTCATAGGGGGATACAGTGTGGACACAAGCCCTTCCAGCCCAACTTGCCCTCACCCATCAACATCATCTTATAGAGGCATACAAAATCACAAGAGGAATAGATCGGGGTCGATGCCCAGAGTAGGGGAATCAAGGACTCGCAGAAGAGTGGTGAGTCTGTGGAATTCTCTGTCTCAGAGGGCGGTGGAGGCCGGTTCTCTGGATACTTTCAAGAGAGAGCTAGATAGGGCTCTTAAAGATAGCGGAGTCAGGGGATATGGGGAGAAGGCAGGAACGGTGTACTGATTGGGGATGATCAGCCATGATCACATTGAATGGCGGTGCTGGCTCGAAGGGCCAAATGGCCTACTCCTATTGGCCTACACCTATTGTCTATTGTCTATTGACAGAACATAGATTCAAGGTGAAGGGGAAAAAATTTAATAGGAATCTGAGGGATAACGTTTTCACACAAAGGGTGGTGGGCGTATGGAACGAGCTGTCGGAGGAGATACTTCAGGCTGCGACTATCCCAACGTTTAAGAAACAGTTAAACTGGTACATGGATAGGACAGGTTTGGAGGGATATGGACCAAACGCAGGCAAGTGGGACTAGTGTAACTGGGACATGTTGGCGGGTGTGGACAAGTTGGGCCGAAGGGCCTGTTTCCATAACTCTGACATAACTATTCACTCTATGACTCCCATGTCCCATCTACACTAGTCACACCCACCCGTGTTTGGTCCATATCCCTCCAAACCTGTCCTATCAATGCACCTGTCTAAATGTTTCTTGAACGTTGGGAGAGTCTAGTTTGTAGATACAGCGCAGAAACAGGCCTTTCGGCCCACCGGGTCCGTGCTGACCAGCGATCCCTGCACATTAACACTACCCCACACCCACTAGCCAATTACCAAGCCAATTAGCCTACAAACCTGTACGTCTTTGGAGTCCAGCCTCGACGACCTCCTCTGGCAGCTCGTTCCATACACCCACCACCTTTTGTGTGGAAAATGGTACCCCTCAGATACCTATTAAATCTTCTCCCCTTCACCTTGAACCTATGCCCTCTGGTCCTCGATTCCCCTACTCTGGGCAAGAGGCTCTTGTAGAGTGCCTCTGCCTGATCTATTCCTCTCATGATTTTATACATCTCTGTAAGATCACCTCTCCAGCACGGTGCTCCCTCTGCTAAACTAAACTACTGTGAACGGGGCAATCGATGGTCGGCTGAGGGGCCTGTTTCCATGCTGTATCTCTAAACATAAAAAGTAAAATGGCTGAATATTACTGTAAGTCTAGCACAGAGTCTCCTGCTGTTTGACTGTAGCTTTCTGAATGTCCTCTTGTTACTGTCTGTCAGCGCTTTCTCTCCACACCCTGGAGATGCCGCCATTCATCTCTTTGAGCTTCAGCTGCCGTTCAGTGGGGTGCTGATCGGAGTCATAGAGTCTTAAAGTGCGGAAACGGGCCCTTCGGCCCAACTTGTCCACACTGACCAACATGTCCCAGCTACACTGCCTGCGTTTGGTCCATGTCCCTCCAAACCTGTCGTATCTATGCACCGGTCCAAATGTTTTTTAAATGGTGCACTAGTCCCTGCCTCAACTCCCTCCTCTCCCCTCCCATCCCAGCAGGAGGGAGGGCAATTCACAGCATAGGCTTAAGGTGATGGGGGAAAAGATTTAATAGGAACCTGAGGGGTAGCTTTTTCCACACAGAGGGTGGTGGGTGTATGGAACAAGCTGCCAGAGGAGGTCGTTGCTGGGACTATAACAGCATGTAAAAGACACTTGGACAGGTACATGGATAGGAAATGTTTAGAAGGACGGTTGACACAAAATGCTGGAGTTACTCAGCAGGACAGGCAGCATCTATGGAGCGAAGGAAATAGGCAACGTTTTGGGTCAAGACCCTTCTTCACGTTTAGAAGGATATGGGCTAAATCGAGCTCAGATGAGGCATGCTGGTTGTCATGGATGACATTTTCACACACAGGGTGGTGGGTGTATGGAATGAGCTGCCAGAGGAGGTAGATGCAGCAGGGACTATCCCAGCAGGTAAAAGGCCTGCCAAGCAGTGATTGAGTGCTTCTTGTTTTCACCCAAAAAACAGCTAACAATGGCCTGTTTTCTTTATCATATTTACTTTTTTGCATATCTTTCATTCATTGTTCTTTATCTCTCCACACCACCGTCTATCTCTCGTTTCCCCTTTCCCTTGACTAGACTGAAGAAGGGTCTCGACCCGAAACGTCACCCATTCCTTCTCTCCAGAGATGCTGCCCGTCCTGCTGAGTTACTCCAGCACTTTGTGTCTATCTTCGGTTTAAACCAGCATTTGCAGTTCCTCCCTACACGTTGAAAGGTGTCTACGGACTAATCTCCTGCCCTGCCCCAGCAGCTTATAAATATCACAGCTCCAGGTCTGTATCCAATTGAGCATAGGATACCATCTATTTTTGGAAGAGGCAGTATCTGTTGGTTCTGGCAAGCTCACCGCCTGTCTCCATGATGTGGAGTAGCATTACCTGTATCAACCAACTGTATAGCCAGGGAGTTTTGTTTTTCCTGCTCGCAAGATAGCTCTGTGTTTGTGTGTTTGTGTACAGATAACAGTTCCAGGAAAGCACTTAGAACATAGAACAGTACGACACAACAACAGGTCCTGTGACCCACAACATCCGCACCCAATTAATCCTCTGTGCCTGCACTTGGTCCACATCCCTCCATTCCCTGCATGGCCATATGCCTAGTTAAAATCGACAATAGGTGCAGGAGTAGGCCATTCAGCCCTTCGAGCCAGCACCGCCATTCAATGTGATCATGGCTGATCATCCCCAATCAGTACCCCGTTCCTGCTTTCTCCCGATATCCCCTGACTCCGCTATCTTTAAGAGCCCTATCTAGCTCTCTCTTGAAAGCATCCAGAGAACCGGCCTCCACCGCCCTCTGAGGCAGAGAATTCCACAGACTCACTGCTCTCTGTGAGAAAAAGTGTTTCCTCATCTCCGTTCTAAATGGCTTACTCCTTATTCTTAAACTGTGGCCCCTGGTTCTGGACTCCCCCAACATCGGGAACATATCACCATCCATTTTTCTCCCCAAATTTATTTTAGTTTAGTTTTATTATTGTCACGTGCGTTGAGGTACGGTGAAAAGCATTTGTTGCGCGCTAACCAGTCAGGGGAAAGACAACACATGATTCCAGTCGAGCCGTCCACAGTGCACAGATGCAGGATAAAGGGAATAACGTTTAGCGCAAGGTAAAGCCCACCTAAAGATTGTCCGACAGTTCAATGAGATAGATGGGAGGTCAGGACCGCTCTCTCGTTGTTGGTAAGACGGTTCAGTTGCCTGATAACAGCTGAGAAGGAACTTCATCCACTTGAAGAAGGGTCTCAACCCAAAACGTCACCTATTCCTGTGCTCCATAGATGCTGCCTCACCCGCTGAGTTTCTCCAGCATTTTGTCTACCTTCAATTTTTCCAGCATCTGCAGTTCTTTCTTAAAGAAGTGCGTTTTCACACTTCTGTACCTCTTGCCTGAAGGGAGAGGGGAGAAGAGGGAGTGGCCAGGGTGAGACTGAGACTGAAGTCCAGATTACAGAACAGGAACAGGCCCTTCAGCCCACAATGTCTGTGCCGAACATGGTGCCAAGACCAGCTCTTATCTGCCTGCACGTGATCTGTAAATTGGCCCTAGTGGAGGATGGAATCGCTGCTCATAGAAACATAGAAACATAGAAATTAGGTGCAGGAGTAGGCCATTCAGCCCTTCGAGCCTGCACCGCCATTCAATATGATCATGGCTGATCATCCAACTCAGGTACCTGACCCTCTGATCCCCTTAGCCACAAGGGCCACATCCAACTCACTCTTAAATATAGCAAATGAACTGGCCTCAACTACCCTCTGTGGCAGAGAGTTCCAGAGACTCACCACTCTCTGTGTGAAAAAAGTCTTTCTATCTCGGTCTTAAAGAGCTGTGACCCCTTGTCCTGGACTTCCCCAACATCCAATCTTCCTGCATCTAGCCTGTCCAACCCCTTAAGAATTTTGTAAGTTTCTATAAGATCCCCTCTCAATCTCCTAAATTCCAGAGAGCGAGGTCTTTCTTCATAAGACAGTCCTGACATCCAGGAATCAGTCTGGTGAATCTGCACTCCCTCTATGGCAATAATGTCCTTCCTCAGATTTGGAGACCAAAACTGTACGCAATACTCCAGGTGTGGTCTCACCAAGACCCTGTACAACTGAAGTAGAACCTCCTGCTCCTGTACTCAAATCCTTTTGCTATGAAAGCTAACATACCATTCGCTTTTTTCACTGCCTGCTGCACCTGCATGCCTACTTTCAATGACTGGTGTACCATGACACCCATGCATCTCCCCTTTTCCTAATCGGCCACCATTTAAATAATAGTCTGCTTTCCTGTTTTTGCCACCAAAGTGGATAACCTCACATTTATCCACATTATACTGCATCTGCCAAACATTTGCCCACTCACCCAGCCTATCCAAGTCACCTTGCAGTCTCCTAGCATCCTCCTCACAGCGAACACTGCCCCCCAGCTTAGTGTCATCCGCAAACTTGGAGATATTGCCTTCAATTCCCTCATCCAGATCTGTAAATAAGCACTGAGCCCTGCGGTACCCCACTAGTCACTGCCTGCCATTGTGAAAAGGACCCGACTCTTTGCTTCCTGTTTGTTCTCTATCCACATCAATACTGAACCCCTAATACCGTATGCTTTAAGTTTGTATACTAATGGTCGGCGCGGACTAGACGGGCCGAAGGGCCTGTTTCCACGCTGTATCTCTAAACTCCTACTATTATTGTATGATCTGATTTGTTTAGCTAACAAGCAATGAAAAGCTTTTTACTGTGTCTCGTACACATTACAACAATAAACCTAAACCTACATTCATGACATTTTAAGAGTCAACCTACTTTTCATTCTCCTGTGTTTCCACAAGTCACTATTGCACTATGTCGCTACAGTGTGGAAACAGGCCCTTCAGCCCAACTTCCCCACACCGACCAATGTTCCCCAGCTACACTAGTCCCACCTGCCTGCGTTTGGCCCATATCCCTCCAATGTTTAAACATTGTGATAGTCCCTGCCTCAACTACCTCCTCCGGCAGCTTGTTCCATACACCCACCACACTTTGGGTGACAAGGTTACCCCTCAGATTCCTCTTAAATCATTTTCCCTTCACCATAAACCTATGGCTCTGGTTCTCGATTTCACTCTGGGCGGGAAACTGTGCGTCTATTCAATCTATTTCTCTCATGCATGCGTGTGCGTGTGCGCGTGTGCATGTGTTTTCTTGAACAAATCTGCCTTCGTAGGGAATCCACCACTTCCTCTACAGTGTAGGAAGGAACTGCAGATGCTGGTTTAAACCAAAGATAGACACAAAATGCTGGAGTAGCTCAGCGGGTCAGGCAGCATCACAGTCATAAGTGACAGGAATAGAATTAGGCCATTTGGCCCATCACGTCTACTCAGCCATTCTATCATGGCTGATCTATCTCTCCCTCCTAACCCCATTCTCCTGCCTTCTCCCCATAATCTCTAACACCTGTACTAATCAAGAATCTATCTCTGCCTTAAAAATATCCATTGACGGCCTCCACGGCCCTCTGTGGCAAAGAAATACACAGATTCCCCAGCCTTCATGACTTCCTTGTTCATTTTCCTATTCCTGTGAGTCCATGCCTTTCTCCAAGGCTTAGGTTTGAGTTTATTATGTGTACTGCGGTACAGTGAATTGCTTTGTTTTGCATGCTATCCAATCAAATCAGATAACGGAGTCATACAGCATGGAAACAGGTCCTTTCACCCACCTCGTTCATGCTGTCCCAAGATGCCCTATCTACACTTAGAAACATAGAAAATAGGTGCAGGAGGAGGCCATTCGGCCCTTCGAGCCAGCACAGCCATTCATTGCGAACATGGCTGATCGTCCCCTATCAATAACCCGTGCCTGCCTTCTCCCCATATCCCTTGACTCCACTAGCCCCTAGAGCTCTATCCAACTATCTCCTAAATCCATCCAGTGATTTGGCCTCTACTGCCCTCTGTGGCAGGGAATTCCACAAATTCACAACTCTCTGGGTGAAAACGTTTTTTCTCACCTCAGTCTTAAATGGCCTCCCCTTTATTCTAAGACTGTGGCCCCTGTTTCTGGACTCGCCCAACATTGGGAACATTTTTCCTGCATCTAGCTTGTCCAGTCATTTTATAGTTTTAAATGTTTTTATAAGATCCCCCCCATCCTTCTAAACTCCAGTGAATACATCTGAATACACTTGTATTACACATAAATACATTAGAGTCAAATTTACTGTTAAAAACTCCCAGGTGTAAAGGGGCCCTTTGTCCAACCGTCTGCCTATCGAGCCCATCCCCCCCACTCACCTGTATCCACCTATTACATGCCAGGCTTTGTCCAGCCCCTCCTCTCTTCCAGTTTTCTCTCCGCAGCCCCTACAATCATTCTGAAGAAGGGTCCTGACCCAAAATGTCAGCTATCCATGTTTAGTTTAGTTTGAGATACAGGATGGAAACAGGCCCTTTGGCCCACCGCGTCCGTGCCATCCATCGATCACCTGTTTACACTAGTTCTATGTTATCCCACTTCTTCATGTGGGAGGAAACCGGAGCACCCGGAGAAAACCTATACGGTCATAGGGAGAGTGTACAAGCTACAGACGGCACCCGTGGTCAGGATCGAACCCGGGTCACTGATGCTGTGAGGCAGCAACTCTACTGCTGAGCCACCATGTTGCCCCTGCATAGAACAAAGGGGAAGTCATATAACACAGGAGCAGGCCGTTCGGCCCAAGCTGCCCGTGCCGACCAAGGTGCCCCATCTACACTAGTCTCACCTGCCTGCGTTTGGCCCACATCCCTCTAAACCTTTCCTATCCATGTACCACATATGTGTTTAAATGCTCTTGCAGTCCCCGCTAGAAACATAGACAGCAGGAGTAGGCCATTCGGCCCTTCGAGCCAGCATCACCATTCAATTTGATCATGGCTGATCATCCCCAATCAGTACCCAGTTCCTGCTTTTTCCCCATTTCCCTTGATTCCGTTAGCCCCAAGAGCTAAATCTCTTGAAAACATCCAGTGAATTGGCCTCCACTGCATTCTGGCAGAGAATTCCACAGACTCACAACTCTCTGGGTGAAAAGGTTTTTCCTCATCTCAGTCCAAAATGGCCTACCCCTTACTCTTAAACTGTGACCTCTGTTTCTGGACCCCCAACATCGGGAACATTTTTCCTGAATCTAACCTGTCCAATCCCGTAAGAATGTTATATTTTTCCATAAGATCCCTTCTCATCCTTCTAAATTCCAGTGAATACAAGCCCAGTCGACCAATTCTGTCATCATATATCAGTCCCGCCATCCCGGGGATTAACCTGGTGAACCTACGCTGCACTCCCTCAATAGCAAGAATGTCCTTCCTCAAATTAGGAGACCAAAACTGCACACAATATTTGAGGTGCAGTCTCACCAGGGCCCTGTACAACTGCAGTAGGACCTTGCTCCTATACTCAAATCCTCTCTCAATGAAGGCCAACTTGCAATTAGCTTTTCTTTTCGGGAAAGCAGCCAATATAATCAAAGATGTGTCCCTGTCCCACCCTGGTCATTCCTTCTTCTCCCTGCTCCCGTCCGGCAGAAGGTACAGAAGCTTGAAAGCACGCACCACCAGACTCAGGAACAGCTACTTCCCCTCTGTTATCAGGCTTCTGAACGGTCCTTCCATAAGCTGGAAGGACCAGGGTCCTTTTCAGGATGGCAGGCAGTGAGTAGTGGGGTACGGCAAGGCTCAGTGCTGGGACCTCAGCTATTTACAATATATATTAATGATTTGGACGAGGGAATTAAACGCAACATCTCAAAGTTTGCGGATGACATGAAGCTGGGGGGCAGTGCTAGGTGTGAGGAGGATGCTAGGAGGCTGCAAAGTGACTTGGATAGACTGGGTGAGTGGGCAAATGCATGGCAGATGCAGTATAATGTGGATAAATGTGAGGTTATCCACTTTGGTGGCAAAAACAGGAAAGTAGACTATTATTTGAATGGTGACCGATTAGGAAGAGGGGAGATGCAACGAGACCTGGGTGTCATGGAACACCAGTCATTGAAAGTAGGCATGCAGGTGCAGCAGGCTGTGAAGAAAGCAAATGGTATGTTAGCATTCATAGCAAAAGGATTTGAGTACAAGGGCAGGGAGGTTCTACTGCAGTTGTACAGGGTCTTGGTGAGACCACACCTGGAGTATTGCGTACAGTTTTGGTCTCCTAATCTGAGGAAAGACATTCTTGCCATAGAGGGAGTACAGAGAAGGTTCACCAGACTGATTCCTGGGATGGCAGGACTTCCATTTGAAGAAAGACTGGATAGACTCAGCTTGTACTCGCTGGAATTTAGAAGATTGAGGGGGGGATCTCATAAAGACTTACAAAATTCTTAAGGGGTTGGACAGGCTAGATGCAGGAAGATTGTTCCCGATGTTGGGGAAGTCCAGGACAAGGGGTCACAGTTTAAGGATAAGGGGGAAGTCTTTTAGGACCGAGATGAGAAAATCATTTTTCACACAGAGAGTGGTGAATCTGTGGAATTCTTTGCCACAGAAGGTAGTTGAGGCCTGTTCGTTGGCTATATTTAAGAGGGAGTTAGATGTGGCCCTTGTGGCTATAGGGATCAGGGGGTATGGAGAGAAGGCAGGTACAGGATACTGAGTTGGATGATCAGCCATGATCATATTGAATGGCGGTGCAGGCTCGAAGGGCCGAATGGCCTGCTCCTGCACCTATTTTCTATGTAAGCTAAGGTACTGTCCGATTCACCTCTACCCCGTTGCGGACATTGAATTAGTCTCTGCCACTGTCTAAAGGACTGCAGCTAGAGACCTGTGTTCCATCCTGACTACGGGGACTGCCTGTACGGAGTTTGTACCTTCTCCCCGTGACCTACGTGGGTTTTCTCCGGTTTCCTCCCACACTCCAAAGACGTACATAGTGTGGTTGTTGGTCGGTGTGGACTCGGTGGGCCGAATGGCCTAGTTCCACTCTGTATCTCTAAACTAAACTATACTGACCCGTTACAATGCTGAGAACTATATTCTGCACTCTGTATCTTCCTATTTGCTCCACCTATAGTAGAGAGTGATACAGCAAGAAAGCAGGCCAAGGGGCTCGACCAGAAACAACGTCACCCATTCCTTCTCTCCAGAGATGCTACCTGTCCCGCAGAGTTACTCCAGCATTTTGTGTCTTATCTTTTGCCCAATTAGCCCACACCGGCCAACAAGTCACATCTACACTAGTCCCACCTGCCCACGTTTGGTCCATATCCCTCCAAACCTGTCCTATCCATGTACCTGTCTAAATGTTTTTTAAACGTTGCAATAGTCCCTGCTTCAACTACCTCCTCCGGCAGAAGGTGGACACCAACAGCTGGAGTAACTCAGCGGGTCAGGCAGCGTCTCTTGGAGAAAAGGAATAGGCGACGTTTCGGGTCGAGACCCTTCTTCAGACTGAGAGTCGGGGGAAAGAGAAACAAGATATATAGACGGTGATGTGGAGAGATAAAGAACAAATGAATGAAAGATATGCAAAAATAGTAACCATGATAAAGGAAACAGGCCATTGTTAGCTGTGGGCTAGGTGTAAACGAGGTATCGACAATGAGACTCAACAAGACAACTTTGAAGCTGGCACGACTCGGGTGGGGGAGGGACAGAGAGAGACAGGATGCAAGGGTTACTTGAAGTTGGAGGAACCAATATTCGCTGGGGTTGTATCGTTTAGGGAAGAACAGCAGATGCTGGAAAAATCGAAGGTAGACACAAATGCTGGAGAAACTCAGTGGGACAGGCAGCATCTATGGAGAGAAGGAATAGGTGACGTTTCGGGTCGAGACCCTTCTTTGCTGGGGTTGTAAACTGCCCAAGCGAAATAGGAGGTGTTGTTCCTCCAATTTGCATTTGGCCTCACTCTGACAGCTTGTTCCATGCACCCACCACCCCTTGTGTGAAAAAGAAACAAATTGCACTTGAGTTTGAACAGATTGTATCCCCTCCGCCCCTGGTTCACCGCTGCCTGTGGTTTGTCTGCAGGTCGCTGGGGCCCATGTACTTCACCTACGGCGTGGTGTTTGGCTGCGGCTCATCCTTTGCCTACCAGCCCTCGCTGGTCATCCTGGGCCACTACTTCAAGCAGCGGCTGGGGCTGGTGAACGGGATTGTGACGGCGGGCAGCAGCGTCTTCACCATCGTGCTGCCCTTGATGCTCAAGCAGCTGCTGCCCAAGATCGGCCTGAGCCACACGCTGAGGGTGCTGTCCATCTTCATGTTCGTGCTGCTGCTGGCCAGCTTCACCTACCGGCCCCTGGTCCCGCCCGGGGGCAGCACCAACTCCGCAAAGCAGAAGCTCAACTTCAGGAAGCTCTTCAACGTGAAGATATGGAGGTTCCTCGGCTACCGCATCTGGGCCTTCGGGATTCCCACCGCCCTCTTCGGGTACTTTGTGCCTTACGTTCACCTTGTAAGTATTCCTCGTTTATTTATGTTCTATCATACGTGATAGCCTGGGATAGTCTGTGGAATCCTCTGTCTCAGAGGGCGGTGGAGGCCGCTTCTCTGGATACTGGATAGGTCTCTTAAAGATAGCGGAGTCAGGGGATATGGGGAGAAGGCAGGAACGGGGTACTGATTGGGGATGATCAACCATGATCACATTGAATGACGGTGCTGGCTCGAAGGACCAAATGGCCTACTCCTGCACCTATTTTCTATTGTGAGAGGAGCAGAATTAGGCCATTCAGCCCATCAAGTCTACTCTGCCATTCATCATGACTAATCAATCTCTCCCTCCTAACCTCATTCTCCTGCCTTCTCCCCTTAACCTCTGACGCCCGTACTAATCAAGAATCTGTCTATCACTGCTTTAAAAGTACACATTGACAGCCTCCACAGCCCAGTGGAAACACCCTTTCCACATCCACTGTATTCCAGACCTTTCACTATTCTGTATGTTTCAATGAGGTCCCCCCTCATTCTTCTATACTCCAGCGAGTCCAGGCCCAGTGCCATCAAACGCTCATCATAGGTTAACCTACTCATTCCTGGGATCGTTATTGTAAACCTCTTCTGGACCATCTCCAGAGCCAGCACATCCTTCCTCAGATATGGGGCCCAAATGTGCTCACAGTATTCCAAATGCGGCCTGACCAGCGCCTTATAGAGCCCCAGCATTACATCCCTGTCCGAGCATAGCATTTGCCTTCCTTGCTACTGATTCGACTATGTTTCAGTGAGGTTCCCCTTCATCCTCCTAAACTCCAGCAAGTGCAGGCCCAGCGCCGACACAGTATCTTTAAGCTGCAGCTTGTAAACGTTGGCCCTGTCAGAGTTTATCTGGCATGTGCTCATGGAACAGATGACACAGGCTGTCTGCTCGAGCGTCCTTCTGCCTTTGGCTGCTTTTCAAAAGAACATCTCGTTTTCGATGTTCACAGCCGTTCAGTTCAGTTTAGTTTATTGTGTCGTGTAACAAGGTACAGTGAGAAGCTTTTGTTGTGTCTCCATCTGTTTCAGCAGCTGCTTTTCCTCCCATCCCCCTCCCTCACCCCCCCCCCTCACTCCCCCCTCCCGCCCGCCACCCCCTTCCCATCACCCTCCCCTCCCTTAAAATACTTTATAATATTTGTTTGCAACACTTTAAACTGTGGGTTTAATACTTTTCCGTTGTTGTTTTATTCGTGGATGCCGGCTTCAACAAAATTAATTGATAGCCCAGTCTGGTTTAGCTAAGAGATACAGGCCCTTCGGCCCACTGAGTCCACACCGACCAGCAAGGGTCGCACACTTGCGGGGATTAATTAATCAGTTAAATGAATCAGTTTAATTTAATCTGATTAACATTAATCAGGACAGTAATGCATCATAGCGTTATTGGTACAGAGAAAAGGTCTAATGCCAAAAATGATGTTGGTTGGAAGACCGGAATTAATTTTGAGATACAGCGTGGATACAGGCCCTTCGGCCCACTGAGTCCGTGCTGATCAACAATCACCGGCACAGTTATTCTATCATTCACACACTAGGGACAATTTACAGGGGACAATAAGCTACAAACCTGTACGTCTTTGGAGTGTGGGAGGAAACCGGAGCACCCGGAGAAAACCCACGCAGGTCACGGGAAGAAGGTACAAACTCCGTACAGCCAGCGCCTGTAGTCAGGATGGAACACTGGTCTCTGGAGCTGTGAGGCAGCAGCTCTACCTGCTGCGCCACCATGCCGCCATGAAATGAGCTGTCCTGGGGCTGGGACACAAGTACAATCACAAGGCCTCTACTAAATTGTCCCCAGTGTGTAGGATAGTGCTGGTGTACAGGAGACCACAAGGTGGGCTGAAGGGGCTGTTTCGCGCTGCATCTCTAAAGTCTAAAGAGATTTTGACGTTCAGGGAATTTTGAAGCTGCTAACTCTCTCCACCATAGACTGAAAACTAGCACATGGTCTCCTGACAGACAGCGATTAGTTCCTTTGTTTTGTTCGTAAGTTCATGTGGTAGGAGCAGAATTAGGCCATTCGGCCCGTCAAGTCTACTTCCGCCATTCAATCATGGCTGATCTATCTCTCCCTCCTAACCCCATTCTCCTGCCTTCTCCCCATAACCCCTGACACCCGTACTAATCAATAATCTATCTATCTCTGCCTTAAAAATACCCACTGACTTGGCCTCCACAGCCTTCTGTGGCAAACAATTCCACAGATTCACCACCCTCTGACTGGAGAAATTCCTCCTCGTCTCCTTCCTAAAGGTACGTCCTTTAATTCTGAGGCTGCGACCTCTGGTCCTAGTCTCTCCCACTGGTGGAATCATCCTCTCCACATCCACTCCATCCAGGCCTCTCACTATTTGCCTGTTGACTGGTGGTTGTCATTGAGCCAGAGGTTGTAGTGACACCACTCAACCAGTTGTCCATCCTCCCTGGTACGCTGACTCATCACAACTCGTGATCCAGCCGACCACAATGCTGTGTCAACAGATTTGTAGGTGGCGCGGGGGAGCCCTGCTTCGTCTCCTAGTCATTGGGAAAACCAGAGTAAAGTGACAGGTTATTTTTAAACAGTCACCCCGGGTCTCTTAAAAAAATAGCGGAGTCAGGGGATATGGAGAGAAAGCAGGAACGGGGTACTGATTGGGGATGATCAGCCTTGATCACATTGAATGGCGGTGCTGGCTCGAAGGGCCAAATGGCCTACTCCTGCACCTATTGTCTATTGGGACCCTTCTTCAGACCCGGTCCTAAAATGATTCCAGTACTTGGGGATCAAGAACCAGAGGACATAGGTTTAAGGTGAGGGGAGAAAGCTTTAAGAGGAAACTAGAGGGGCGACTTTTTTACACGAGGGTGGCGTGTGGATGGAACGAGCTACCGGAGGAGGTTGTTGGCAGGAACGACCATGACGTTTAAAAAAAATACACTCGGACAGGTCTTCTGATTGAGTCCACATCACAAGATTAGAAGTTGTTCAGCCAGAGCTGAACACACTTCCCGGCATCTGCATACAATGGTGTCTGTCTTGTCACTTCTTGTGCACGGTGGTGGCAAGATTCGTGGAAACAGGGCCGTGACGTGAACGCTCTTTCCTTGAGCGGTACATGGATAGGACAGGTTTAGAGAGATATGTGCCAAAGCGGGCGGGTGGGACGTGTAGATTCAAGAGAGTTTATTGTTACGTGTCCCTGATAGGACAATGAAATTCTTGCTTTGCTTCAGCACAACAGAACATAGTAGGCATTGACAGATCAGTGTGTCCATATACCATGATATAAATATATACACACATGAATAAATAAACTGATGAAGTGCAAATAACAGATAATGGGCTATTAATGATCAGAGTTTTGTCCGAGCCAAGTTCAATAGCCTGATGGCTGTGGCGAAGTATCTATTCTGAACCTGGACATTGCAGTCTTCAGGCTCCGGTACCTTTGACCTGAAGGTAGCAGGGAGATTAATGTGTGGCCCAGATGGTGTGGGTCCTTGATGATGCTGCCAGCCTTTTTGAGGCAGCGACTGCGATAGATCCCCTCGATGGAAGGAAGGTCAGAGCCGATGATGGACTGGGCAGTGTTTACTACTTTTTGTAGTCTTTTCCGCTCCAGGTCGCTCAAGTTGCCGAACCAAGCCACGATGCAATCAGTCAGCATGCACTCTCACTGTAGAGAGAGTCCTCCTTGACGTAATCTTCTCAGGAAGTAGAGGCGCTGATGTGCTTTCTTAATGGTTGCATCAGTGTTCTCGGACCAGAAAAGATCTTCAGAGATGGGACACATTGGGCCGAAGGGCCTGCCTCCGTATAGTATGACTTTGTGTTCAGCTCAAGTTTCGAGGAAGAACACATGGAATGAGCTGAGTAGTTGAGGCCGCTAGTTTAGTTTGTCTTACTGTAGTTTATTGTCACGTGTATGGAGATAGTGAGAAGCTTTTGTTCCGCGCTAACCAGTCAGCGGAAAGACAATGAATGAATGATTGATACTTTATTATTGCATGTGACATTAGTGAAATTCTTTGCTTTGCATACCAAACACATAGTATGCAAAGTGTACCGGGCGCTGACTATACACGATCATAAACGAGCCTTCCACAGCGTACAGGTACATGATAAAGGGAATGACATTCATTGCAAGGTAAAGTCCAGTAAAGAATAGCTATAACAGCATTTAAAAGACACAGTCCAGACCATCACACAAACCAACCTCCCCTTCCATTGTAGACTCCATCTACACGTAATGGCCCTGTCTCACGGTGCGAGTCATCCCACGAGTGACCCCAAGTGAAAGAAAAAAAACAGACTCGTGGTTATGTACGAGATTTCAAGTTTATGTGTTGAAACGAGTTCCCACGGGTATGTCATTGCTGCGATGTTCCAAGTTCCTCTCCCGAGTTCCTCTTTACTCTTGCCAACCGTGAATGAAGGTAAGTGTGTGAGGGTGTGAGAAGTCCATGCCGGGTGCCGGCCGCAGCCGCTGTTCTTTCACATCAGTTGCACATCAGATTGTTGGGAGACGGAGCTCAGGGGTCGCCTCCTGAGCTGCTTTGGTGCCCAGGCGTAAGTTGAGGTGGATGACAGACAAGGCTCTTGGTGCTGGGATCATTCTCTGCGGGATGGTTAGCGCGGGAGACATGTGTAGGAGAGGCGTGCTGACTGCAGGCAGACACTTTGGTAGTGATTGCCCACCAGTCTCAAAAGCCGCTGTGTCTCCCTGTCCCTATGATAGCAGGGGGCAATCAAGCAGCACAATAGCCCCTCCCCCTCCACGCCAACACAAAGGGCAACGATCCCAAGGCTTTAAGCGGGCAGGCGACAATCACCCCGCCATAACGCGAGAGAGATCATGCGCTATTGTAGGTCTCCTTTGCACGTCGGTGTTTCTATATTGCTCCATCTCATTGTTGGCCCTGACTGTCACCAACCCACCCCCAGCCATGTGTGTGACCCTTTCCCTCCCCTCTCCAGCTCCCGTCCATTGCACCGGGCGCGGGGGCTTCACACCGTCTTCATGTTGGCGACGATCCCAAGGCTTGGACGGAAGGCAGACACAACAAGCTGGAGTAACAACGCGGGCCAGGTAACATCTCTGGAGAAGGTGACGTTTTGGATAAGGGCTCGTCTTCTGAAGAAGGATCTCGAAAAGTCACCTATTCCTTCTCTCCAGAGTTGCTGCCTACCCGCTGAGTTACTCCAGCTTTTTCGTTGAATGGGTGACGTTTCGGGTCGAGACCCTTCTTCGGACTGAAAATAAAACTTGCCTCGCTTGAAGCAGCTTGTAAATTAAAACATAAAATCAAGAAATATTAAAGGTCGACTCATTTATGTGCTGCTATTCATTCACCTGGCCTATTGCTGTCCTCCCTCGTCCACCGTGAGCACTGGACAACTCACCGGGTGCAAACCTCCGCTGCATCCCGGGCGGAGGGCGATGATCACCGGACTGACCGGCAAGTAGAGGCAGCGGGTCGGCCAAGCCGGGCTCCCTGCCACCGGGATAGACACCAACTACTGTAGTAAACTCAGCGGGATCTCTGGAGAAGTCTGAAGTAAGGTCTCGACCCGAAATCTCACCCATCCCATCTCTCCAGAGATGCTGCCTGTCCCTCGGAGTTACTCCAGCATTGTGTGTGTCTATCTTCGGTGTGAACCAGCATCTGCAGCTCCTTCGCAATCCCACACTCTCGGCCCCGGGGGGTGGATGGAGCATCACACGTGGACACATCCCACCCACCACCCCAGACTTGCCCCTTTGGCAGGTCTTTAACCGTGTCCTAAGCCGTTCATTGAGACAGAGTGAAGCCACGGGGCAGGCGCCTCAGTAATAAAGGACAAGTGGCAGATCATCGCAGAAAGGCCGAAGATAGACACAAAATGCTGGAGTAACTCAGCAGGACAGGCCGCATCTCTGGAGAGAAGGATTTCGGGTAAGTCTGAAGAAGGGTCTCGACTCCATTCCTTCTCTCCAGAGATGCTGCCTGGTCCGCTGAGTTACTCCAGCATTTTGTGTCTATCTTTGGTTCAGTCTTTACTCGAGCAAAAGAACAGATTATTAAAGTTCCCACGGTAGACTCACGAGACACTAAGATAAACGCACGGGCCACTACGTTATTACAACGAGTTTAAATGTTTCCATTTTTAACTTGAACAGTTAATTTGACTCGTGGAAAAAATCAAACATGTTTGATTTTTTTCACGAGTTAACAAGTTTCCCGAGTACCTGCCGTTAGCGCCACGAGTCGATAAGTTGCTCGTGCGAGTTCCGACGTTCCCGCTACGTGATCACCACGAGTGAAATCTCGGGGTCACTCGTGGGCCAACTCGCACAGTGAGACAGGGGTTTAACGCTGCCTCGGCAAGGCCAGCAGCATCATCAAGGACGAGTTAGAACGAAGACGAGGAAACACCTTTTCTCACAGAGAGTGGTGAGTCTGTGGAATTCTCTGCGGCTGTTGGAGGCCGGTTCTCTGGATGCTTTCAAGAGAGAGCTAGATAGGGCTCTTAAAGATAGCGGTGTCAGGGGATATGGTGAGAAGGCAGGAACGGGGTACTGACTAGGGATGATCAGCCATGATCACATTGAATGGTGGTGCTGGCTCGAAGGGCCGAATGGCCTACTCCTGCACCTATTGTCTATTGTCTATTGAACCCTGGCCACTCCCTCTTCTCCCCTCTCCCATCGGGCAAGAGGTACAGAAATTTGAAAACGCACACCTCCAGATTCAGGGACAGTTTCTTCCCAGCTGTTATCCGGCAACTGAATCATCCTACCACAACCAGAGAGCAATCCTGAACTACTATCTACCTCTTTGGTGACCCTGGGACTATCCTTGATCGGACTTGACTGGCTTTACCTTGCACTAACCGTTATTCTCATATCACTGTGGACGGCTCGATCGCAATCATGTATCACTGTACCTCGATCCACGTGACAATAAACTAAACTGAAACATTTGAACAGGTAGATGGACAGGACAGGTTTAGGGGGCTATGGGCCAAACACAGGCAGGTGGCACTAGCACAGTCGTACAGCACAAGAACAGGCCCTTCACTCCACATTGCTGCGCTAAGCATGCCAAGACACACCCCCACTCCCCTTTCCTTCACATCACCTGTGCCTCACCTGGACTCACACCTATTCCTCCCCTCCCCCTCCCCTTCCACCTACATTCCTTTCCTCCAGCTTCACAATTTGCAACTCTTCAATCCTTTTGCCTCACACCTTCACATCTTTTCATCTCTGGCCTTTGACCAACTATCTGCCTATGAAAATAATTCCCCACACCTAACTCAGTGTGCCGAGGTACAGTGAAAAGCTTTTGTTGCATGCTAACCAGTCAGTATAAGGACAATACACGATCACAAAGCAGTCCGATCAAGGATAGTCCGAGGGTCACCAAAGAGATAGATAGTAATTCAGCACTGATGGTGTAACTAAGCGGGTCAGGCATCTTCTCTGGAGAACATGAATAGGTGACGTTTCCTGTCGAGACCCTTCTTCAGAATGTATAACCTGCCACGCTTTGTCCTGCCGCTCCTCTCTCCCAGCTTTCTTTCCCAACCCCCACCCACACCCCCAGATGCTGCCTGACCCGCTGAGTTACTCCAGCATTCTGAGAAACGTCACCTATCCATGTTCTCCACAGATGCTGCCTGACCCGCTGAGTTACTCCAGCACTCTGTGAAACGTCACCTATCCATGTTCTCCACAGATGCTGCCTGACCCGCTGAGTTACTCCAGCACTCTGTGAAACGTCACCTATCCATGTTCTCCACAGATGCTGCCTGACCCGCTGAGTTACTCCAGCATTCTGTGAAACGACACCTATCCACGTTCTCCACAGATGCTGCCTGACCCGCTGAGTTACTCCAGCACTCTGTGCCTTTATTTTTGCGACCAACTTTTATCTACCTGCTGATCATCCTTCCAATCTCTGTATATCCGTGTGCTCATTCAAAGGCCTCTCAAAAGCCCTTTGAGCCGAAGGGCCTGTTTCCGTGTTCTCTGACTCTATGACAATTGGCGTGGCACGGTGGCGCAGCGGTAGAGTTGCTGCCATACAGTGATAGAGACCTGGGTTCAATCCTGATTGCGGGTGCTGTCTGTACGGAGTTTGTAACTTCTCCCCGTAAACAGCGTGGGTTTTCTCCGGGTGCTCCGGTTTCCCCTTACACTTCAAAGATGTACAGGTTGGTAGGTTAATTGGCTTCAGTAAAAAAAATTGTAAACTGTCCCTAATGTGTGTAAGATAGTGTTAGTGTGCGGGGATCGCTGGTCGGTGCGGACTCGGTGGGCTGACGGGGCTGTTTCCGCGCTGTATCTCTAAAATCTAAAGACCTTTGCAGGCAGTGAAGAAAGCGAATGGCATGTTGGCCTTCAAAACAAGAGGTGTTAAGTATAAGTAAGTAAGTTTATTGGCCAAGTATTCACATGCAAGGAGTATAGGAGCAAAGAGGTCCTTTCGTCAGTTGTACATGGCCCTAGTGAGATCAGACCTGGAGTATTGTGTGCAGTTTTGTGTGATGTCTCCAAATTTGAGGAAGGACATTCTTGCTATTGAGGGAGTGCAGCGTAGGTTCACAAGGTTAATTCCCGGGATGGCGGGACTGTCATATGCTGATAGAATGGAGCTGCTGGGCTTGTACACTCTGGAGTTTCAAAGGATGAGAGTTTCAAAGAATAATCTTACATGTTTCTTATTGAAACATGTAAGATTATTAAGGGTTTGGACACGCTAGAGGCAGGAAACATGTTGGGAGAGTCCGGAACCAGGGGCCACAGTTTAAGAATAAGGGGTAAGCCATTTAGAACGGAGATGAGGAAACACTTTTTAACACAGAGAGTTGTGATCTGTGGAATTCTCTGCCTCAGAGGGCGGTGGAGGCAGGTTCTCTGGATGCTTTCAAGAGAGAGCTAGATAGGCCTCGTAAAGATAGTGGAGTCAGGGGATATGGGGAGAAGGCAGGAACGGGGTACTGATTGTGGATGATCAGCCATGATCACAGTGAATGGCAGAGCTGGCTCGAAGGGCCGAATGGCCTACTCCTGCACCTATTGTCTAATGCCTCTTTCACTTTCCTTTGATGGGTTGTTTCCTGAGTTAGCAAGACCAGCAGGCGGCACGTGACTGCCACGTTCCGTGCTCCCCGTGTCCTGTTGCCCTCCATTGATGTCCTGTTCTAACAACGAGCATTGAGCACAGAACACGCACTGCCACGAGATAGATCCTTCATAGACTCATTATTTCCACACCATTGACTGCAAAGAGTGCGGCGGGATTGTGTTTGGGCAACGCAGCTTAAAGGATTGTGCATTTATTTTTCTAGGCCAGTTTAGATTTAGTTTAGAGATCCGGCTTGTTTCAACAGACAATGTTTTTTAGTTCAGTTTAGATATACAGCGCGGAAACAGTCCCTTGGGTCCGCACCGGCCCAGCGATCCCCGCAAACTAACACTATCCTACACACTCTGGGGACAATTTACACATACACCAAGCCAATTAACCTACAGGGCTGTACGTTTTTGGAGTGTGAGAGGAAACCGAAGATCTCGGTAAAACGCGCTCAGGTCACGGAGAGAACGTACGAACTCAGACAGCACCTGCAGTCAGGATGCAACCCGAGTCTCCGGCGCTGTGAGGCAGCAACTCCACCGCTGCACCGCTGCACCTCTGTGTTAACCTTCTTCAGACGTCTCAGGTGTCTTGGTCACTTTATTCGGACGGGTCCCGATTTCCCACCTCCAAGTTACCCCAGTAATTTGGTTGTAGTTTGGTTTTCCAGTCTGATTGCAACTAATTCAATTGAAATACTATTAGTTGGCACTTGGCCAAATCTGCCAGGTTAAAGTTAGACATGGTATGGTCATTTAAAACAAAATCCTAGACATTTCTGCACAGTCTGTGGCAGTTGTGACGTAGCAGACTTGGTGGTGAATGCACTCATAAGACTAATAGGCAGATACAGCACGGACATGGGCCATTCGGCCCATTGAGTTCAGGCTGACCATTAAGTACAAATAATGTGCAGGTAGGAACTGCAGATGCTGGTTTAAATTGAAGGAAAACACAAAATGCTGGAGTAACTCAGACTGAAGAAGGTTCTCGACCCATTCCTTCTCTCCAGAGATGCTGCCCGTCCTGCTGAGCTACTCCAGCATTTTGTGTGTACCTTCAAGGAACTGAAGATTCTGGTTTACCAGACCTCCCCTACTGGCGCTGACGATGGCTGCCTCGGCGTACTGCTCCTTGCTGTTTTGCATGTGTTTGTTCGTTTGTGTCGTCTGTGAAAACCCTACAAAGATTACTTTCACGAGCGAGGTACTCATAAACATAGGACATACGGTAACCTCTAAACATCGTTCTGGATTTCTCTCACTCGCTGGATTATTTGGACATACTCGTCGGTGGGGCTCTGGCTGCGTACATGGTCTTGAGACGGAGGAGGACCCGTGGGAAGCGCTCTGGAGCACCCACCCGACTCCGGCGATGAGGATCACGCACATCACTCCCGAGCATATTCCTGGCAAATGTACGTTCTCTCAGGAACAAAGTGGACGAGCTGCAACTCCTGCATCGGACAAACAAGGACTTCTCTCCAGCCACTGCCCTGTGTTTCAGCGAGACCTGGCTGTGTGTCGGCCCCGGACAGCACGCTGCAACTAGCTGGCCTCCATAATTCACAGAGCGGACCACAAAGTGGAGGCAGCGGGGAAATCAGGAGGCGGTGGAATACGCTTCTATACTAACCAGGACTGGTGCAGCGACATCACGGTACTGGCAAATTTCTTCTCTCCCAACCTAGAATCCCTCTTTATAAACGGCAAACCCTTCTACTCTCCGCGGGAATTTAACTCCTTTATTCTTGCTGGAGTTTACATCCCCCCCCTCAAGCGTGCGTACCTAAGGCGCAAACGCAATTCGCTGACCAGGTATTGAGAGTAGAGAGTGACTTCCCAGACTCCATGGTCTTGTTTTGTGGGACTTTAACAAAGCTAATCTCAGCCGAGACCTTCCAAAGTACAGACTTCATGTTACCTGCCCCACCAGAGGGGAGAGAACGCTCGATCACTGTTACACGGCAATCAGGAACGCATATCGCTCTGTTCCCCGGGCGGGTCTGGGTCTCTCTGATCATTGTCTAGTTCACCTTATTCCGACCTACAGGCAGAAACTAAAAGCTGCTAAGCCTGTGGTCAGAACAATGAAAAGGTGGACAAGCAAGGGCATTGAGAACCTACAAACCTGCTTTGACTGCACAGATTGGAATGTGTTCAGGGAAGCAACCACAAGCCTCGATGAGTATACGGACACTGTATCATCATATGTCAGCTTTTGCAAGGACAGTTGCGTTCCCACCAGGACTCAGACATGGTTCAACAACAGGCCCTGGTTCACTGTAGAACTCAGACAGCTCTGACGGTCTAAAGAGGAGGCCTACAGGAGCGGAGATGCAGACCTCTACAGGCAGGCCAAGTACAAGCTGAGAAGAGGAATCAGGGCTGCCAAGCAAAGGTACTCTGAGAAGTTGAGGAGCAAGTTCTCAGCTAGTGACCCTTCTTCAGTGTGGAAGGGCTTGCAAGAAATCACCAGCTACAAGAGGAAAGCCCCCCCACCACCCGCTCCCTTGGACAATCGTCAGCTTACCAACGACCTGAAAGAGTTCTACTGCAGGTTTGACAAGCAGAAATGTAACCCTGGTATCCACTCATCCCTCCCCAATCATCACTTCACACCCACTTACAGACTGACCAGTCTGAAAAGACTGGGCCCTCGTCCACTACCCACCCCCTCCTTGCTGCCCAACATCAGTCGGGCCACTTCTCCATCACTAACAGCAATAGAGGAGGTGGAGAGGCTTTTCAGAAGACAGAAACGCCGGAAATCTCCAGGACCTGACAATGATTCCCCCTCCACTCTTGAGCTCTGTGCCAAACAGCTGGCACCGGTCTATACAGACATTTTTAACCAGTCCCTGCAAACCTGCACTGTCCCTGCCTGCTTCAAAGTCTCCACTGTTGTCCCTGTACCCCAAAAGGCAAGGATTACTTGTCTTAATAACTACAGGCCTGTCGCACTGACCTCTGTAGTCATGAAGACACTCGAAAGGCTCGTGCTGGCCAAGCTGAAAAATATCACAAACCCCCTGCTGGACACTCTGCAGTTTGCATACTGGGCCAATAGATCTGTGGATGATGCAGTCAACCTGGGCCTGCACTTCACCCTACAGCACCTAGGCTGCCAGGGGAACTATGCGAGGTTCCTGTTTGTTGATTTTAGCACTGCACTCAACACCATTGTGACAGAGCTAGTACACTCCAAACTTTCTGAGTTGACTGTGCCTGAACCCCTCTGTCGGTGGATCACCAGCTTCCTGACAGACAGGAAGCAGCATGTGAGGCTGGGAAAGCACATCTCAGGCCCGCAAACCCTCAGCATAGGAGCACCGCAAGGCTGCATACTCTCTCCTCTCCTCTACTCTCTCTACACCAACGACTGCACTTCCACAGACACCTCTGTCAAGCTTCTCACGTTTGCGGACCACACAACCGTGATTGGACTGATCCAGGATAGGGAGGAATCTGCCTACAGACAGGAAGTGTCACAGCTGGCGTCCTGGTGCCATCGCAACAACCTACAGCTCAATGCTCTTAAGACAGTGGAATTGATTGTAGATTTTAGGAGAGCTCCACCTCCCCTCACCCCACTCACTATCAACAACACCACAGTCACATCTGTGGAGTCTTTTAAGTTCCTGGGAACCATCATCTCCAACGACCTTAAGTGGGGGGCTACCATCGACTCCACAGTCAAAAAGCACAACAGAGGATGTACTTCCTGCGGCAGCTGAGGAAACACAATCTGCCACAGGTAATGATGGTCCAATTCTACACGGCCATCGTAGAGTCTGTTCTGACTTCTCCATCATGGTCTGGTTTGGCTCAGCCACCAAGCACGACACCTGGAGGCTGCAGCGAATCGTCCGATCAGCAGAGAAGGTTATTGGCTGCAACCTTCCCTCCATTGATGAACTGTACACTGCAAGGGCCAGGAAGCAAGCGGGCAAGATGATCTCTGACCCCTCTCACCCTGGCCACAAACTCTTTGAATCACTTCCCTCTGGAAGGCGACTCCGGACTGTCAAAGCTGCCACAGCCAGACATAAAAACAGCTTTTTTCCATGAGTAGTAGTAGCTCTACTCAATAACCAAAAATCTGTAGCCTCCTTTTGCTCTGGTATTTTATTTCATTCTTCACATGTTTAAATTATAATGTTTTATTTTTAATTGTCTACTATATATCGTGTTGCTATTTGTGAGTAAAGCACCAAGGCAAATTCCTTGTATGTGTACATACTTGGCTAATAACATTTATTCAATTCAATTCAAAATAAGACACAGTGCTGGAGTAACTCAGCGGGTCAGGCAGCATCTGTGGAGAAGATGGGTAGGTGACGTTTCACAGAGTGCTGGAGTAACTCAGCGGGTCAAGCAGCATCTGTGGAGAACATGGATAGGTGACGTTTCACAGAGTGCTGGAGTAACTCAGCGGGTCAGGCAGCATCTGTGGAGAACATGGATAGGTGACGTTTCACAGAGTGCTGGAGTAACTCAGCGGGTCAAGCAGCATCTGTGGAGAACATGGATAGGTGACGTTTCAGAGTGCTGGAGTAACTCAGCGGGTCAAGCAGCATCTATGGAGAACATGGATAGGTGACGTTTCACAGAGTGCTGGAGTAACTCAGCGGGTCAGGCAGCATCTGTGGAGAACATGGATAGGTGACGTTTCACAGAGTGCTGGAGTAACTCAGCGGGTCAGGCAGCATCTGTGGAGAACATGGATAGGTGACGTTTCACAGAGTGCTGGAGTAATTCAGCGGGTCAGGCAGCATCTGTGGAGAACATGGATAGGTGACGTTTCACAGAGTGCTGGAGTAACTCAGCGGGTCAGGCAGCATCTGTGGAGAACATGGATAGGTGACGTTTCACAGAGTGCTGGAGTAACTCAGCGGGTCAGGCAGCATCTGTGGAGAACATGGAAAGGTAACGTTTCGGGATACAGCGTGGGACGGGCCCATCGGCCCGCTGAGTCCACGCCGGCCAGTGATCACCCCGTACACTAACACTGTCACACACACTCAGGACAGTTTACCCAAGTCAATCAACCTACAAACCTGTTGGCGGGGCAACCCCAGAGAAAACCCACGCAGGTCACGGGGAGAACGTTCAAACTCCGTACAGACAGCACCGGAGGTGAGGATGGAAGGCGGGTCTCTAGTGCTGCGGCCTACATGCCTGTTCATCCATGTTGCCTGCTCCATTCAAGCTATAAAGTCACGCTGCACGAATGTAAACAGCCGTCACTGTTTCCTACGAGAAAAGATGTTTGGCCGAATTGTCGCAGTAACACGCAGGATACATGCGGATACAGTTCTGCAACAATCTCACTGAACGCTGGGCCCTTTGCAACATTGTTGCTGAGACTTTGCAACGTGTCACTGTAGCAAACCCCGGCCGGCGGCTGCATGAATTCATCCTTTTTTTATTATAAGCAGTCCTCATTTACACAGTGTAAATGGCTCGATTGTAATCATGTATTGTATTTCTGCTGACTGGATAGCACGTGGCAATAAACTAAACTGAGAGATAAAAATCGTGCCACAAAGTTAGTAAAAGTCAGAGTCAAATTTATTCGTCACAGAGTCAAATTTATAGCACGGTGCGTGGCGCAGCGGTAGAGTTGCTGCCTCACGGCGCCAGAGACCCGGCTTCCAACCTGGCTACGGGTGCTGTCTGTACGCAGTTTCTACCTTCTCCCCTTCACCGTGTGGGTTTACTCCGGGTGCCCCGGTTTCCTTACACACTCCAAAGACGTGCAGGTTTGTAGGTTAATTGGCTTGCTCTTATTGTAAATTGTCCCTGGTGTGTGTAGGGATTGCTGGTCGGCACCGACTCAGTGCATCAATAATCCTTTTAAACAAAGGCAGCAAAACCCGCCTGTCACAGTTGGTAGAATATCCCTCCAATAGATTCACATTTTAATTTAGTTTAGTGACACAGCTTGAAAGTAGGCTCATTGGCTCATCAAGTGATGTGCAGAGGACAGATACAGCGTGCTGGAGTAACTCAGCAGGTCAGGCAGCACCCGTGGAGAACATGGATAGGTGACGTTTCACAGAGTGCTGGAGTAACTCATCAGTAACTCAAACTAAGCTGAACTGCTCTCTAGTTGTGGTAGGATGATTCAGTTGCCTGATAGCAGCCGGGAAGAAACTGTCCCTGAATCGGGAGGTGTGCGTTTTGACACTTCTGTACCTTTTGCCTGATGGGAGAGGGGAGAAGAGGAAGTGACCAGGGTGCGACTGGTCCTTGATGATGCTGCTGGCCTTGCCGAGGCAGCGTGAGGTATAAAAGGAGGCAACGGAAGGGAGGTTGGTTTGTGTAATGGTCTGGGCTGCGTCCACAATTCGCTGCCATTTCTTGTGGTCCTGGATGGAGCTGTTCCCAAACCGTTGTGTGATGCATCCAGATAAATTGCTTCCTGTATCGCATCTGTAAAAGTTGGTGGGAGTTGTTGGGGACATGCTGAACTTCCTAAAGGGTCTGTCCCGCTTTCACAACCGAATTCACTACCTTTTTTACTCATGGACATTTTTCATGATGTTGAAAAAACGCCCTGACCTACTTGTTGCAACGAGTACCTACGACTAGCATCACGACCTGCTACGACCTACCTACGACCTTCTACAACCTTGTGACGACCATGCTGCGAGTACGAGTCATGGGCAAACTCGGCAGAGGTTGTGAATTAGGTCGTGAAAGTGGGACAGGCCCTTTAAGTCTTTAAGGAAGTAGAGGCGTTTGTGTGCTTTCTTGGTCGTTGCTTCAGTATGGATGGTCCTAGATGGGCCTGGTAGATGTATATAAAATTATGAGTGGCATGGATAGACATAGACGGTCCATTTTCCGAGATGGAAATGTCCATCACTAGAGGGCGTAGTTTTGAGGTGAGAGGGGCAAAGTTTAAAGGAGATGTGCGGGGGGGGGGGGGTATTTTATACAGAGGGGTGTGGGTGCCTGGAACGTGCTGCCAGGGGTGGTGGTGGAGGCAGATACCATAGTGGTGTTTAAGAGGCTTTTTGGATAGGCACGTGGATACGTAGGGAATAGAGGGATATGGATCACGTGCAGGCAGATGGTATTGGCACCATGTTCGGCACAGACATGGTGGGCCGAAGGGCCTGTTCTTGTGCTGTTCTGTGAAATCAGAGCACTGGAAGGAAACCCCCGCGGTCGCAGAGAGAACGTGCAAACTCCACACTGACAGAATGGAACCTGGCGCTGTGAGGCAGCAGCTGCACCGCCGTGCCTCCCAGGAGTTGTGGTTCACTTTCCTTCCTTCCGCCTCCCCTGGGCCTCGGTCCCCTTTCTTCCAGGAGCAGATGCGTCTGAGTCTGTCTCCCGTGGCGTTTGACAGTCGGCCAAGTCAATAGTATCTGGAGTCTACTAATGAGCCCAGACAGACTACGTAGACACTTTCCCCAGCGACACCCAAGTGTGGCAACACAGGTCTCTCGCACGCACAGGACCCACACATCTCACACACACTCACACTTGCCCATTTCTGATGCAGGTTCTAGGAACAGAATTAAGGCATTCGGCCCATCAAGTCTACGGCATGCAATCATGGCCAATGTATCTTTCCCTCTCAACCCCATTCTCATGCCTTCTCCCCATAACCCCCAACACCATATTCAGTGTTGATTGATTTCCCCTCAGATGCCTATTAAATCTTCTCCCCTTCACCTTAAACCTAGTTCCTCTGGTTCTCCATTCCCTTACTCTGGGCAAGAGTGTGTGTACCCCTGTAAGATCACCCCTCATCCTCCTGTGCTCCAAGGAATAGTCCCAGCCTGCTCAACCTCTCCCCATAGCTCACACCCTCGCATCCAGGCAACATCCTCATAAATCTTCCCTGCGCCCTTTCCAGCTTGACAACATATTTCCTATAACATGGTGCCCAGAGCTGAACACAAATGTAGCCTCACCAACGTTTTGTACAACTGCAAGGTAGACAAAATTGCTGGAGAAACTCAGCGGGTGAGGCAGCATCTATGGAGAGCAGGAAATAGGCAACGTTTCAGGGTCGAGACTCTTCTTCAGATTAGTACAACTGCAACATGACCTCCCAACCTCTGCACTCAATATGTGTAGGAAGGAACTGCAGATGCTGGTTTAAATCGAAGATAGACACAAAAAACTGGAGTAACTCGGTCAGACAGCATCTCTGGAGAAAAGGAATAGGTGACGTTTCTAGTCTGAAGAAGGGCTCGACCCGAATAAGGGGTAGGCAATTCAGAACGGAGTTGACGAAAAAACATTTTCACCCAGAGAGTTGTGAATCTGTGGAATTCTCTGCCTCAGAAGGCAGTGGAGGCCAATTCTCTGGATGCTTTCAAGAGAGAGAGATAGATAGAGCTCTTTAATGTTTTATTATTATTAATGTTTAGTGTTTCCTGAGTCATTCATAACTGTCACTGTATGTCATATTGTTACTTGTGGGCGGAGCACCAAGGCAATTCCTTGTATGTGAATACTTGGCCAATAAACTTACTTACTCTTAAAGATAGTGGAGTAAGGGGATATGGTGATAGGGCAGGAAGGGGTACTGATTGTGGATGATCAGCCATGATCACAGTGAATGGCGGTGCTGGCTCAAAGGGCCGAATGGCCTACTCTTGCGCCTATTGTCTATTGAAACGTCACCTATTCCTTTTATCCAGAGATGCTGCCTGACCCGCTGAGTTACTCCAGCTTTTACATATTTCTTCTGCACTCAATACTCTGACTGATGAAGACCAACGTGCCAAAAACCTTTTTGACCTGTTCTATGTTCTAAGAGTTTAGAGCCAAGATGATCCGGATAACTGGACTTGTTTAACAGATATCTGATCGGGCAGGTCAAGTTGTGACTGCCCCACTAAATTAAAGCAGTAAGGCAGAAAGCACAGTGTATTTGGCTTGTTTGTGTTCAAGGGTAGCCAACTCTCTCTGGAGCAGAGCTCGGCACTCCAGGAATTAATCTCCCAGACACTGCTGTTAGCTGTTGGAAAATCATGAGACCAGTTTATATAAAATCGCCGTTCCCTTTCATCCCTGCACAGTTACTGGCGTTGGGGACAAAAACTGCATGAACAATCAGTAGACTTTAGATTTTAGAGATACAGCGTGGAAATAGCCCCTTATGGACCTGTCCCACTTAGGCGATTTTTTAGGTGACTACAGGGCGACTAGGCTGTCACCACATGGTCGCCGGGGTGTCACCTGTATGGTCTCCTCAGTCGCCCAAAGAATCGTAGCGTGTTTCTGGTCGCCGCTGGATTTTGAAACTTTTCAACGACAGTTGGCTTGTCGTAGGTTGTCACCAGGATGACTTTGGTGGATTCCATTGGCGACTACCGGCGACAGGTACCGGTGTGGTCTTAGGCGGACATCCTAATGGGTCGCCGGTTGTCGGTAGCTTGCCGTAGCTGGACGGAGGTAGGTTGTCGTAGACATTGTCGTAGGGGGGTCCAGTCGCCTAAGTGGCACGGGATCATTAGGTCAACCAATTCCACATCGACCAGCAATCACCCAGTACACTCGCACTATCCTACACACTCGGGACAATTTACACAAGCCAATTAACTTACAAACCTGTACTTCTTTGGAGTGTGGGAAGAAACCGGAGCACCCGGAGAAAACCCACACAGGGAGAACGTACATACTCCACACAGACAGCACCCGTAGTCAACATCGAACCCGCAAACCACAATACTGCATGGAAACAGGCCCTTTGGCCTTCCCAGTCCACGCCGACGTAATGATCTCCCGCTCACATTAGTTCTATGTTATCCCACTTTCACATCCACTCTCTACACACTAGGGACAATTTATACAGGCCAATTAACCTACAAAACCGCCCTAGGGGCCTGTTTCCACGCTATATCTCTAAAGCACTTGCATCGCCTGCCGCAGATGTGTTCAACGTGGCCGTAAACTCCCTTGATAATCACCCAGGGGTATGAACATTGACTTCTCTAATTTCAGATAGTCCTTGCTTTCTCGCTCCTTCCCCTCCCTTTCCCAGCTCCCACAGCCCACTGTCTCCACCTGTTCCTTTCTCACCCCCCCCCATCATTCTGAAGAAGGGTCTCGACCCGAAACCTTGCCTATTCCTTCTCTCCATAGATGCTGCCTCACCCGCTGAGTTCCTCCAGCATTTTTGTCTAGCTTAATAATCTTATATGTTTCAATAAGATCCCGTCTCATCCTTCTAAATTCCAGTGCATACATAGAAACATAGACATAGAAAATAGGTGCAGGAGGAGGCCATTTGGCCCTTCGAGCCAGCACCGCCATTCATTGTGATCATGGCTGATTGTCTGCTATCAATAACCTGTGCCTGCCTTCTCCCCATATCCCTTGACTCCACTAGCCCCTAAAGCTCTATCCAACTCTCTCTTAAATCCATCCAGTGATTTGGCCTGCACTGCCCTCTGAGGCAGGGAATTCCATAAATTCACAACTCTCTGGGTGAAAAAGTTTTTTCTCACCTCAGTCTTAAATGACCTCCCCTTTATTCTAAGGCTGTGGCCCCTGGTTCTGGACACCCAACATTGGGAACATTTTTCCTGAATCTAGCTTGTCAAGTCCTTTTATAATTTTATATGGTTCTATAAAATCCCTCCTCATCCTTCTAAACTCCAGTGAATGCAGGCCTAGTCTTTTCAATCTTTCCTCATTTGACAGTCCCGCCATCCCAGGGATCAATCTCGTGAACCTACGCTGCTGCACTGCCTCAATCACAAGGATGTCCTTCCTCAAATTAGGAGACCAAAACTGTACACAATACTCCAGATGTGGTCTCACCAGAGCCCTATACAACTGCAGAAGAACCTCTTTACTCCTATATTGAAATCTTGTTATGAAGGCCAACATTCCATTAGCTTTCTTCACTGCCCGCTGTACCTGCACGCCAACTTTCAGTGACGGTGTACAAGGACACCCAGGTCTCGCTGTACCTCCCCCTTACCTAACCTAACCCCATTGAGATAATAATCTGCCCCCTTGTTTTTGCCACCAAAGTGGATAACCTCACGTTTATCTATATTATACTGCATCTGCCATGCATCTGCCTACTCACGCAACCTGCCCAGGTCCCCCTGCAACCTCCTAACATCCTCTTCACAGTTCACACTGCCACCCAGCTTTGTGTCATCCGCAAACTTGCTAGTGTTGCTCCTAATTCCCTCTTCCAAATCATTAATATATATGGTAAATAGTTGCGGCCCCAAAACCGAGCCTTGCGGCACTCCACTCGCCACTGCCTGCCATTCTGAAAAGGACCCGTTCACTCCTACTATTTGTTTCCGGTCTGCCAACCAATTTTCTATCCGTGTCAACACCCTACCCCCAATACCATGTGGTCTAATTTTAGTCACCAGTCTCCCGTGCGGGACCTTATCAAAGGCTTTCTGAAAGTCTAGATACACTACATCCACTGGCACCCCTTCATCCATTTTACTTGTCACATCCTCAAAAAATTCCAGAAGATTGGTCAAGCATGACTTCCTTTTCATAAATCCATGTTGACTTGGACTAATCCTTTTACTGCTATCCAAATGCTCCATTATTACCTCTTTAATAATTGACTCCAGCATCTTTCCCACCACCAAAGTCAGGCTAACTGGTCTGTAATTCCCCGTTTTCTCTCTCGCTCCTTTCTTGAAAAGTGGGATAACATTAGCTATCCTCCAATCCACAGGAACTGATCCTGAACCTATTGAACATTGGAAAATGATCACCAATGCATCCACTATTTCTAGAGGCACCTCCCTGAGGACCCTGGGATGCAGACCATCAGGCCCAAGGGATTTATCATCCTTCAGTCCCTTTAGCCTACCCAATACTATTTCTCGCCTAATGAAAATTTCTTTCAGTTCCTCTACCCCCTTAGATCTTCTGTCCTCCAGTACATCTGGGAGATTGTTTGTGTCCTCCTTAGTGAAGACAGATCTGAAGTACCTATTCAACCCTTCTGCCATTTCCTTGTTGCCCATAATTATTTCACCCGTGTCTGCCTTCAAGGGACCCACATTTGACTTTGCTACTTTTTTTCTCTTAACATATCTAAATAAACTTTTACTGTCCTTCTTTATATTCCTGGCCAGTTTCCCCTCATACTTCATCTTTTCAGCCCGTATTGCCTGTTTTGTTTCCTTCTGTTGTCCTCTGAAAGTTTCCCAATCCTCTGGCTTCCGGCTACTCTTTGCTGTGTTATACATCTTTTCCTTTAGTTTTATTCTATCCCTAACTTCTCTGTCAGCCACGGTTGCCTCCTACTCCCCTTAGAATCTTTCTTCCTTTTTGGAATGAAATGATCTTGCGCCTTCCGGATTATGCCCAGAAATTCCTTCCACTGGATCCCGTTCCACCGTCATTCCTGCTAGGATCCCTTTCCAGTCTACTTTGGCCAGCTCCCTTCTCATGCCTTCATAATCCACTTTGTTCAACTGCATCACTGCCACTTCCGATTTAACGTTCTCCTTCTCAAATTGCAGAGCCCAGTTGAGTCCATTATTTCATCATATGACAGTCCCGCCATCCCGGGAATTAACCTTGTGAACCTACGCTGCACTCCCTCAGTAGCAAGAATGTCCTTCCTCAAATTAAGAGACCAAACCTGCACACAATACTCCAGGTGTGGTCTCACTAGGGCCCAGTACAACTGCAGAAGGACCTATTTGCTCCTAATCAAATCCTCTCGCTATGAAGGCCAACATGCCATTAGCTTTCTTCACTGCCTGCTGTACCTGCATGCTTACCCATTCTCCACAGAGCAAGAAGCAGATGGAGGAATCATTTGATGAATGAAAGTCTGAATACTTCAGAGGCAGGGAAAAGGAACTGCAAGTACAGGTTTACAGAAAGAGACAATGTGCTGGAGTAACTCAGCGGGTCAGGCAGCATCTGTGGAGAACATGGATAGGTGACGTTTCACAAAATGCTGGAGTAACTCAGCGGGACAGGCAGCATCTCTGGAGAGAAGGAATGGGTGACGTTTTGGGTCGAGACCCTTCTTCAGACTTATTACTCCAGCATTTTGTGTCCACCCTCGATTTAAACCAGCATCTGCAGTTCTTTCGTACTTATACAATGTTCAGTTCAGTCCTGTTGAGTTTAGTTTATTGTCACGTGTACCGAGGTACAGGGAAAAACGTTTGTTGCACATTAACCAGCCAGCGGAACGACAATGCATGATTAAAATTGAGCCATTCACAGTGCACGGATACAAGGACAACTTTTATTGGATCAACTTATACTTGGTCAGCTTATACTTGGACAGCTTATACTTGGTCAACTTATAGTTGGTCAGCTTCTACTAGGTCAACTTATAGTTGGTCAACCTACTTGGTCAACTTATACGTATACTTGGTCAGCTTTTCCTTGGTCAAGTTGTCTTGGTCACGTTGGGCCATTATAATAGTTGGTTCTTTCTTTTTCAACAGATGAAGCATGTTGAAGAAACGTTCACATCAAAAAACGAGGAGGTTCTGCTGATGTGCATCGGGATCTCCTCGGGGGTCGGGAGACTGGTCTTTGGTAGAGTGGCCGACTACTTGCCTGGCTCCTACAAAGTGTTCCTTCAGGTAAGGCGAGTTTGTGTTTTAAGAAGGCATGGAGTTAAATAGAGGGAGGATCTGACCAACACTCATCCTTTGAGTGGCACGGTGGTGCAGCGGTAGAGTCACTGCCTTGGAGCACTTACAGCACCCGAGCCCCTTGTTCAATCCTGACCATGGGGGCTGCCTGTATGGAGTTTGTACCGGTTTCCTCCAACACTCCACAGAGATGTACAGGTTTGTACATTAATTGGCTTGGCATAAGTGTAAATTGTCCCTTGTGTGAGTAGGATAGTGTTAATAAGTTCATAAGTTCTAGGAGCAGAAATAGGCCATTCAGCCCATTCAATCACGGCAGATCTATCTCCCTTCTAACCTCTTTCTCCCGTCTTCTCCCCATAACCTCGGACACACATACTAATCAAGCAGGGAATGTGTGCGGGCACTGATGTACGGGGATCACTGGTCAGTAAAGACTCGGTGGGCTGAAGGGCCTGCTTCCACATTGTATCTCTATAAACTAAACGTACACCTGAGAGAATCTTATAAACCTAACACAAGGTTAATTCCCGGGATGGCGAGACTGTCACATGCTGAGAGAATGGAGCGGCTGGGCTTGTATACTGAGTCCAAAACCAGGGGCCACAATTTAAGAATAAGGAGTAAACCATTTCGATCGGAGATGAGTAAACACTTTTTCACACAGAGAGTGGTGAGTCTGTGGAATTCTCTGCCTCAGAGGGCGGTGGAGGCCGGTTCTCTGGATACTTTCAAGAGAGAGCTAGATCGGGCTCTTAAAGATAGCGGAGTCAGGGGATATGGGGAGAAGGCAGGAACGGGGTACTGATTGGGGATGATCAGCCATGATCACATTGAATGGCGGTGCTGGCTTGAAGGGCCGAATGGCCTACTCCTGCACCTATTGTCTATTGAATGGCGGTGCTGGCTCGAAGGGCCGAATGGCCTATACCGGCACCTATTGTCTATTGTCTAAGTCTATAAACCTGTGTAGGAAGGGACTGCAGATTCTGGTTTATACTGAAGATAGACACAAAATGCTGGAGTAACACAGCAGGTCAGGCAGCATCTCTGGAGAAAAAGGATGGATGACATTTTGAATCTGAAGAAAGTTTCTGACGCGAAACATCACCCTTCCTTTTTCTCAAGAGATGCTACCTGACCCACTGAGTTACTCCAGCATTTTATGTCTATGAACTTGACAAGTTAGACAGACGGGGTAGGCAGTCGGAACCATCCTCCCACGATGACTTTATGGTGAGTGGGGTAAAGTTAAAAGGAGATGATCCGGGCAAGATGTTTTACACAGAGGGTGGTGGGTGCCTGGACAGCGCTGCCAGGGGTGGTGGTGGAGGCAGATACGATAGTGGTGTTTAAGAGGCTTTTAGACAGGCACATGGACATGCAGGGAATGGAGGGATGTGCATCACGTGCAGGCAGAGGAGAATAGTTTAACTTGGCAGCATGTTGGGCATGGGCATTGTGGGCCGAAGGGCCTGTTCCTGTGTTGTTCTGTTCTCAGTTTAGTTGAGAGACACAGCACGAAAACAGGCCCTTCGGCCCACCATGGGGACAAGCAATCCCTGGACATTAACGCTATCCGACACACACAAGGGACATTTTTTACAATTATAATTAACCTACAAACCTGCAGATCTTTCGATTGTGGGAGGAAACCGGAGCACCCGGCAAAAACCCATGCAGGTCACAGGGAGAATGTGCAAACTCCGTACAGACAGCGCCAGTAGGCAGCATGGAACCCGGGTCACTGGCGCTGTGAGGCAGCAACTCTACCGCTGCACCACCGTGCCGCCCTCTGTGTTCAAGGACTATGCTTCACAGAGAGTTGTGAGTCTGTGGAATTATCTGCCTCAGAGGGTGGTGGGGGCCAGTTCTCTGGACACTTTGAAGAGAGAGCTAAATAGGTCTCTTAAAGAAAGCAGAGTCGGGGGATATGGGGAAAAGGCAGGAATGGGGTACTGATTGTGGATGATCAGTCATGATAACAATGAATGGCGGTGCTAGTTCGAAGGGCCAAATTGTCTACTCCTGCACCTATTGTCTGTAACATTGTGGGCTGAAGGGCCTGTTTCCGTGCTGTACTGTTCAATAAGTTGGGCTGAAGGGCTTGTTTAGTTTCGAGATACAGGGCGGAAATAAGCCCTTTGGCCCACCGGGTCCGCGCCAACCAGCGATCTCCGCACATTAACACTATCCTACACCCACTAGGGCCAATTTTTACATTTACCAAGCCAGTTAACCTTCAAACCTGTACGTCTTTGGAGTGTGGGAGGAAACCAAAGATCTCGGAGAAAACCCACGCAGGTCACGGGGAAAAGTGCAAAGTCCGTACAGACTGCACCCGTAGTCGGGATCGAACCCGGGTCTCTGGCGCTGCATTCGCTGTATGGCAGCAACTCCACCGCAGCGCCACCGTGACCACCCAGTTTCTGCGCTGTACTGTTCTACGAGTTGGGCTGAAGGGCCTTTTTCGGTACTATATGACTCTATGCACTCTCTCTTCTATTCTGCAGGTGGCTTCGTTCTTCGTGATCGGCCTGATGTCGATGATGATCCCGGTTTGCCAGGGTTTTGCGGGTCTCATCGTGGTTTGCCTGATGATGGGTTTGTTTGACGGCTGCTTCATCTCCATCATGGCCCCCATTGCGTTCGAGCTGGTGGGTGCAGAGAACGTCTCCCAGGCGATTGGCTTCCTCCTCGGCCTGATGTCCATACCAATGACCGCCGGACCGCCGATCGCAGGTGAGCTCAGAATTAATCTACGCACCTGTGTGGGTGTGAGTGCACTTACCACACATAGCAACATAGAAAATAGGTGCAGGAGTAGGCCATTCGGCCCTTCGAGCCTGCACCGCCATTCAATATGATTATGGCTGATCATCCAACTCAGTATCCTGTACCTGCCTTCTCTCCATACCCCCTGATCCCTTTAGCCACAAGGGCCACATCTAACTCCCTCTTAAATATAGCCAACGAACTGGCCTCAACTACCTTCTGTGGCAGAGAATTCCAGAGACTCACCACTCTCTGTGTGAAAATTGTTTTTCGAATCTCGGTCCTAAAAGACTTCCCCCTTATCCTTAAACTGTGACCCCTTGTCCTGGACTTCCCCAACATCAGGAACAATCTTCCTGCATCTAGCCTGTCCAACCCCTTAAGGATTTTGCAAGTTTCTATAAGATCTTCTAAATTCTAGCGAGTACAAGCCGAGTCTATCCAGTCTTTCTTCATATGACGTTCACACGCGTTCTAGGAGGAGAATTAGACCATTCGGTCCATCAAGTGTACTCCATTCAATCATGGCTGATGTATCTCTCCCTCTTATCCCCATTCTCCTGCCTTCTCCCCATAACCCCTGACACCCGTACTAATCAAGAATCAAGGTAACTTCTGACGGCACAGCCCAAAGCTACAAGCATCCTTTGATGGTCTAAATAATCACCTGATGCGTGAAAGCTAACTCTTCGAACCATAGCTTAACCTCAGGGCGACACAGTGACGATCTTTGATTTTCACTAGACAATATGAATGAATGAATGATACTCTATTGTCATGTGACAGGTCAAATTCTCTGTTTTGCACACCCCCAGGGTATGCAAACAGTGGCCATGTAAAGGACGTCGACAAAGTTACAAACTATTCCATATTTACCCATACGGTTTTGTGATAAACTAAACTCTTGGTCTTTACGTTAGACTTTAGAGGTAGATACAGCAAGGAAACTCCTTTCGGCCCACCGAGTCACGTTGACCAGCGATCACCCCGTTCAATAGCACTGTCCTGCACACCGGGGACAATAGACAATAGGTGTGAGAGTAGGCCATTCGGCCCTTTGAGCCAGCACCACCATTCAATGTGACCATTGCTGATCAACCCCAATCAGTACCCCGTTCCTGCCTTCTTCCCATATCCCCTGACTCCACTATCTTTAAGAGCCCTATCTAGCTCTGTCTTGAAAGTATCCAGAGAACCGGCCTCCACTGAGGCAGAGAATTCCACAGACTCACAACTCTCTGTGTGAAAATGTGTTTCCTCATCTCTGTCCTAAATGGCTTACCCCTTATTCTTAAACTGTGGCCCCAGGTTCTGGACTCCCCCAACATCGGGAACATGTTTCCTGCCTCTAGTGTGTCCAAGCCCTTACAATCTTATATGTTTCAATGAGATATCCTCTCATCCTTCTAAACTCCAGAGTGTACAAGCCCAGCCGTTCCATTCTCTAGTCATCACACTTTAGTCAGAGTGTGATGACTCAGATTTGTTTGAAGCTTGTTGAGCTCGGAGATTTATGGCTGAATCCGGGATTAGAGTGCCAAATCCTGTCGGTTTCTGCAGCTTAAGGTCAAATGAATTTGATTTAAACACTCTGCCTGACACGGCTTCTGTGCGCGTGGAGCCCAGCGAGTAAAGTGTTCCAACACGCAAAGTGCCGGGGGGTGGTGCACACGTGGAACGAGCTATCGGAGGAGGCGGTGAAGGCAAGCACGCTACAAAAGCTATTCACTGTACCTCAGTACACATGACAATAAACTAATGTGAAACTTGAGGGAGGTACCATCGCAATGTTTTAAAGACATTTACTGTGTGGAGTTTGTACGTTCTCCCTGGGAACGGGGAACGGTTTCCTCCCACACTCCCAAAGACGTGTAGGTTTGTAGGTGCATTGTACCTCTGTAAATTGCCCCTAGTGTAGGGAGTGGATGAGACAGAGCGGGGTGACTAGTGTGATCAGGTTGGCGTGGGCCAAACGTCCTGCTTCCGTGCTGTATCTTTCAATCTTTCACAGGATTCA
Organism: Okamejei kenojei; assembly: GCA_035221665.1. Taxonomy (NCBI): domain Eukaryota; kingdom Metazoa; phylum Chordata; class Chondrichthyes; order Rajiformes; family Rajidae; genus Okamejei; species Okamejei kenojei. Next base: position 3,848,804 of record CM069135.1, on the reverse strand, counting down.
ATTCTTGGCAACATCTTTGTTCATCTCTGCACTTTATTGAAATTAACCTTCTTATTTCAAGTTTGCGGAGAAGCATTTGGCTGCAACATACGATCTTGATTGCAAAGCACTCACTGAAGGAAAAAAACCCAGGTCACTGTTTTCAGCAGAGTTGATGCAGAAGATAACATCTAGTTTCTAGGGTACAGTTTCACAGTGACCTTTGGAACAATAGCACTGGGCATGGAAGGCCACTCATGCCTCTCCATGGAGCAGCCAAGCGCACTTTGTAATTACCCCACATCCCAGAACAACAAATCACTAAAGCCAATTTACGAGGATGTTGCCAGGACCTGAGGGCCTGAGCTACAGGGAGAGGTTGGGGCAGGCTGGGATTTTATTCCTTTTATTCCAGGAGGATGAGGAGGTGATCTTATAGAAGTGTGTAAAATAATGAGAGGAATAGACAGGGTAAATCCACAGAGTTTAGTTTAATATAGAGATTCAGCGAGGAAACTGGCCCTTCGGCCCACCGAGTCTGCACCGACCAGTGATCCCCGCACATTAGAAACATAGATAATAGGTGCAGGAGTAGGCTCTTTGAGCCAGCACCACCATTCAATAGGATCATGGCTGATCATCCAGAATCAGTTCCCTGTTCCTGCTTTCTCCCCCATATCCCTTGATTCCGTTAGCCCTAAGAGCTAAATCTAATTCTCTCTTGAATACTATCAGCACTATCCTACATTAACACTACACTATCACTATCCTACAATCCCACACACATTTGGAACAATTTACATTTACACCAAGCCAATTAACCTACAAACCTGTACAACTTTGGAGTGTGGGAGGAAACCGAAGATCTTGGAGAAAACCCATGCAGGTCACGGGGAGAACGTGCAAACTCCGTACAGACAGCATCTGTAGTCGCGATCGAACCCGGGTCTCCAGTGCTGCATTCTCTGTAAGGCAGCAACCCTACCGCTGCGCCACCGTGACCAATTCGCGCTGTCGCGGCAAGGCCAGTAGCATAATCAAGGACCAGTCACACCCTCCAGATTCAGGGACAGTTTCTTCCCAGCTGTTATCCGGCAACTGAACCATCCTACCACAACCAGAGAGCAGTCCTGAACTACTACCTTCCTCTCTGGTGACCCTCGGACTATCCTTGATCAGACTTTACTGGCTTTACCTTGCACTAAACATTTTTTCTTTATCATGTATCTGTACACTGTAAATGGCTCGATTGTAATGATGTCTTGTCTCTCCGCTGACTGGTTAGCACGCAACAAAAGATTTTCACTGTACCGCCGTGGGGAGTGGAGGGGGGGAGACAAATGAGGATCTCACATATGGAACTTTGTAATTTCAAGGCCGACCTTTATATGGTAATATGCAAATGGGTATGCAAAACAATATGCAATTTGGGTATGCAAAACAGAGAACCGCCTAGAAGAACATCCCCCGTGGTGTATGTAATGCCTATGTTCCCTGCTGGGATGACGAATGTGAAGACCTACTTCGCGCCCACACAGAATCACAAACCAGCGAAGACAGGGACAAAGCAGCGAATGACCTAATCTGCAGACTAAATGAGAAACGCAGGCAAAATTGGATGGAGACAGTGGAATCAATTGATTTCACACACTCCAGCCGTCAGGCGTGGCTGACCATGAATAAGTTGATGGGCAGATCGACAACCCCAGCACAGTGTCCCATCACTGCAAATTCCATCGATTCGCTACTGCTGAGCAACGGCCGCTTCCCCAACGCAGACAAGGACTTCACCAGAACAACATCGGCGAGTCCACAAGCTGCACAGGGCCCCGAGCTGCGACTCCAACCTATCCCACGATTTCACAACACAAGAAATCGAGCAGGCCATCCGACGGCTGAAAACCGGCAAGGCACCGACGGCATCCACCCGGAATACATGAAACACCAAGGCAAGAAGGCAACAGAATACATAAAACACCAAGGCAAGAAGGCAACAATGGCCTTCTTCTCCATGTGTTTCCGCTGCCTGAAGCAGCCAAAGATCTGGCGCCGTGCCAAGGTGATCGCTCTGCCGAAGCCAAATAAGCCTAGCGATGACCCCAAGGGATACCGACCCATCTCACTGCTGTGTGTTCCATACAAGCTCCTGGAACGTCTCCTCCACACACGTCTCAATCCAGTGATCGACCCCCAGCTGCCTAAAGAACAGGCTGGCTTCCGAAGCGGCGGACCAGCTGACCCTCCTGTGCTAAGACATAGAGGACAGCTTCCAGGCAGGGGAGAAGGCTGGCGCCGTCTTCTTGGACCTCACAGCTGCATATGATACTGTCTGGCTGCGTGGACTACACAGGAAGCTTCTGGAAACCATCCCAGACAAGCACATGGTGAGCTTCATCATGGAGATGCTGAGCAACCGCAGCTTCAGGCTACACACCAGCACCGGGCAATGCAGCAGGGTGAGGAAACCTAAGAACGGCGTCCCACAGGGCTCAATAATGCTGTTCAACATCTACACCCATGACCTGCCTGCAACCCAGTCAAAGTATGGCTATGCTGATGACCTGGCCATCCTACTCAGTAAGCCATCCCGGGAAGCAGCAGAAGAGGGCCTCTCTGAAGACATGAACAGAACATGAACAGAAGAGGGCCTCTCTGAAGACAGGAACTGGTGCCTCAAGCTCAGCATGGTTAAGACAACATCTTCAATGTTCCACCTCAACAACAGGCAAGCGACCCGCGAGATGAACGTCATGGTGGATAACGCCCGGTTACGGTCCCAGCCTGTCCCCACGTACCTCGGTGTGAAGCTCGACAGAATGTTGTCATTCAAACAACACCTGGAAGGTGCCAAGGCAAAGACAAGCGCCCGTGCCGCACTGATACGCCGCCTAGCCGGCACCACATGGGGACCCACGACGAAGACACTGCGCATGTCCACAGTGGCCCTGGTGTTTTCAGCCGCCGAGTACTGTGCCCCGGTCTGGTGCCGTAGCCCTCACACCAAGAAGTTGGATGCTGCCCTCAACAGCGCCCTGCGGACTGTATCCAGATGCCTACGAGCCACCCCAGTAAACCAACCGCCCGTCCTCACTGACATCGCCCCAGCCAGCATCAGGCGAGAAGCAGCCATGCTGGCCCTCTCTCGAAAGGCGCAGACCAGTGAATCCCACCTCCTCCATCAGATCGTCACAGAGACACCACGACGAGTGCGCCTCAAGTCACGGCGCCCCTTTGCCACGCAAGCCCAAGAGCTGCTCTGCACAACACCGGCTGACGCTTCTAAGGCCGCCTGGGTCAAGACGAGATGGAGAGACCAGTGGAAGTCAGCGGAACCATCTAGGCTACACCATTACATCGATGACCCCATGGACGTCCCTGGCCAGGACCTGCCCCGAAAGCAGTGGACAACCCTCAACCGCTTGAGGACAGGCATCGGACACTATGGAGTAGCGATGAAGAGGTGGGGCCTCGTGGACAGCAAGCGCCTCCTGCGAGTGTGGGGACCCAACACAGACAGTGGAGCACACAGTCACCAGTTGCCCCAAACACCGGCCACCCAATGGTGAACGAGGTCTGATTGACCTGGATGATGACACGTTGGCCTGGTTCGCCTCAATGGAGCTGCAGGTCTAAAAGACATACGGCAGAAGAAGAATTTCAGTGTGACTTGTCCCATGACAATAGCATATTCATTCACTCATTCATAGAGCGATACGGCATGGAAACAGGCCCTTTGGCCCAACTTGCCCACACCGACCAACATGTTCCAGCTACACTGGTCCCACCTGCTTGCGTTTGGTCCTTATCCCACTAAACCTGTCCTATCCATGTACCTGTCTAATTGTTTCTTAAACGTTGGGAAGTCCCAGCCTCAACTACGTCCTCTGGCAACTTGTTCCATACACCCACCACCCTCTGTGTGAAAAAGTTACCCCTCAGATTCCTATTAAATCTTTTCCACTTCACCTTAAACCCATGTCCTGTGGTCTTCGATTCACGTACTCTGGGCAAGAGACTCTGTGTATCTACCCGATCTATTCGTCTCATGATTTTATACACCTCTATGAGATCGCCTCTCATTCTCCTGCGCTGCAAGGAATTCAGTCCCAGCCAGTTCAACCTCTCCTTATAGCTCACACCCTCTAGTCCTGACAACATCCTCGTAAATCTTTTCTGTATTCTTTCCAGTTTGACAATGGGTGGCACGGTGGCACAGCGGTAGAGTTGCTGCCTTACAGTGCTTGCCGCGCCAGAGACCTGGGTTCGGTCCTGACTACGGGCGCTGTCTGTACGGAGTTTGTGCGTTCTCCCCGTGACCGCGCGAGTTCTCTCCGGGTGCTTCGGTTTCCTCTCACACTCCAAAGATGTACAGGCTTGTAGGTTAATTGGCTTGATATAAATTGTCCCCTCGTGTGTGTAGGGTAGTGTTAATGTGTGGGGATCGCTGGTCGGTGAGGACTCGGTGGGCCGAAGGGCCTGTGTCTCCAAAACTATATTATGCATCTTTCCTGTAACACGGTGCCCAGAACTGAACACAATGCTCTGAATTAATCCATTCATCCCCTCCCTCTTCATTTCCCCCGCCAGGTTTTCTGCGTGACACTCTGGGCGACTACAACCTGGCCTTCTACCTGGCGGGCGTGCCGCCGATGATCGGCGGGGTCATCCTCTGCACCATCCCCTGGATCCAGTACCGCAAGAGCAGGGCGCAGCGGTGGCTGGAAGAGGAGCAGAAACAGATGGCGGGGGAGAGCACCACCAAGATGCTGGAGCAGAACCCAAGCAAGGTCCTCGATCCCACCGACGGCCGGCCACCGGGAGAAGACGCAACCACCATCTGAAAAACCAAAACCTCGTGCACTCACAACCTATGCTTCTGTCGTCACAAAAACAAAACAGGAACTCCCCGTGGAGAAAGCCATCAGCAAATCGATGCCTATGCAAAATAAATTAAACTATCATTCTATTTCCAGAAGGATGTCAAATTTCGGGCTGAATTTCTTGTAAGTTCAGCTGCTTTTGTTTTTATTCTTTTACTCTCTGGACCTTGAGGTTCTTCCTCAATGACCAACATGCCCCAATGGATATCTGGTTCAATGTCATGGTCAAACTGAGGAGAGGCCAATTGTAAACAGCCACAGTATCTCAGGGGCTGTCCGTCCCATGCCCCAACCTCCTGCCTCTATCTGCAAGGCTGCGTCACTCACAGTTGCCTCTACGTCCCCGTAGATCGAGAATGCTCCGAACCGCCGTCGTATTGTAGCTCAGTTGCTCTGGAGCTTGCCACGTTGAAGATAGACACAGAGTGCTGGAGCAACTCAGCGGGTCAGGCAGCATCTCCTGAGAACATGGATAGGTGACTTTTCACAGAGTGCTGGCGTAACTCAGCAGGTCAGGCAGCATCTGTGGAGAACATGGATAGGTGACGTTTTGGGTCGAGACCCTCTTTCGGACTGAGAGTCAGGGCGAATGGGGTTGCGATGTGTAGGAAGGAACTGCAGATGCTGGTTTACACCGAAGCTACACGCAAAATGCTGGAGTAACTTAGCGGGATGGGCAGCATCTAACAAGAGCAGGAATGGGTGATGTTTCTGGTCGAGACCCTTCTTCAGACTTTGTGATTTTGTTTTGTTGTTTTCCTGTTATGTGTCCTCAATTTTCAAGAGTGTTCGCACTGACCCGTCCCAGTTGGAGAGGAAGAGGTTGGTGGCGGGTTTTGCTGTGTGATGTAAGGGTGAGCCAGGCTCTTGATTAATGGCCACCAAAAATGTAACGATAGAAGACATGGAATGATATCAGGGAGACGACTGTGACCAAAGTGCTTTTACAAAGGTAGCACAACTGACTCGCTAACACATCAACAGAGAACTCTGAATCGAACATTTGCTGCAGTAATTACAGCCCATAATACGTGAAGCTCATGACTCTTTGAAGACCTTATGTTTTGTGCTGTTATTTTTGTTGAAATTGTTTATTTTGTTCCAGTAAACAAAGTATTCAGATTGAGTGCAGACTTTGAGGAGAAATGTTTCATCTGCTCCTGGTCTCTCTCAAGCCGTCCGTTTCAAAGCTAAACCTGCCTTACCGCCATTACCCCTGGAATGCCATCAATGTATTTTACACTTAGTGTTATGGAGACACGAGGAATCTTGCAAAGGACACAAAGTGCTGGAGTATCTCTGCGGCTCGGGCAGCATCTGTGGAGGACTGTGGTAGGTTAAGAAAGAACTGCAGATGCTGGAAAAATCGAAGGTAGACAAAAAAGCTGGAGAAACTCAGCGAGCAAGGCAGCATCTATGGAGTGAAGGAATAGGCGGCGTTTCCGGTCGAGACCCTTCTTCGGACTGATGTGGGGAGAGATACATGGAGTCGGGACAAAGTCTGGCAAGTGATAGGTGGACACAGATGAGGGGAGGGGAGTGAATGGCAGATGGTTGGACAAAGATCAGAGCTGAAAAAGCTAGATTTTATTCCACAACCGAGGGTACTGTCCGATTCACCTCTACTCCGTTGCGGACATTGGACTATGTGGAACTGATGCGCTACAATGCTGAGAACTATATTCTGCACTCTGTATCTTCCCCTTTGCTCTACCTGTTGTGCTTGAGTTTGAACCCATTATATTTATGAAGAGTATTGCCTGATCTGTTTGGACAGCACACGAAGCAAACCATTTCACTTTACCTCAGTACGCGTGACAGTAATTAGTTTAGTTTATAGATACTCCGTGGAAACAGGCCCTTCGGCCCACCGAGTCCGCGCCGTATAGTAGAGCAATTATCTGATCTATTTGGAAAGCGTGAAAAACTCAGCTTTTCACTGTACCTCAGTTCATGTGACAATAATCAACCTAAACTTACAAACAAGTGTCACAATAGGAGATTATGCGAGCCAATGAGGAGAGAGAAAAGGATGTCATATAAGGAGAGAAGAGGAGTGAAATATAAAGCCAAAGGGACAAATATAGAAACAAGGAACTGCAGATACTGATTTACACTAAAGGACAGAGTGCTGGAGTAACTCAGTGGGTCAGGCAGCATCTGTGGAGAACATGGATAGGTGACGTTTCACAGAGTGCTGGAGTAACTCAGCGGGTCAGGCAGCATCTGTGGAGAACATGGATAGGTGACGTTTTGGGACGGAACCCTTCTTCAGACTCTCAGGATGTAGGTTCAGCACTTTGTGTTGTTAGTCATGTTGATTTGGCCTTTGTGTGGGTTTGTTGTCTGACATAGACTGACCCGTACACTTTCATTTGTCTGAATGTCCACAGCCTTTAATGACTGACTCATCCCATTTGTGCAAAGTGGTTACTGCAAACCACGTAACACGCAGCTTTTCAATGTACCTCGGTACACTTGACTAAACTACAAGTAGCTGATGACTATGGGCGCACCAAGCATTGGCCTGGGTGCATCAAGGGAGAGCATTTTTTAAATATCTCTTAGAGTCATACAGCGTGGAAACAGGCCCTTCAGCCCAACTTGCCCACCCCGACCAACATGTCCCAGCTATACACAAAAAGCTGGAGTAACTCAGCTGCACAGCCGGCATCTCTGGAGAGAAGGAATGGGTGACGCTTCAGGGTCGAGACCCTTCTTCCGACCTACACTAATCCCACCTGCCCGCGTTTGGCCCATATCCCTCCACACGTGTCCTATCCATGTTTATCTGTCTATATACCTGCATTATATCTCAGTTTCACACACCTGCTCGCCAGCACAACTGGATTAGCCCCAGTGGTGTTATCATGTATAATTGTATTGCACGCTGACTTGCCCTTGCTCCTCACGGCTTACTGGTATTTCTCGGTAAATCATAGAAACATAGAAAATAGGTGCAGGAGGAGGCCATTCAGCCCTTCAAGCCAGCACCGCCATTCATTGTGATCATGGCTGATCGTCCCCAATCAATCACCCGTGCCTGCCATCTCCCCATATCCCTTGATTCCACTAGCCCCTAGAGCTCTATCTAACTTTCTCTTAAATCCATCCAGTGATTTGGCCACCACTGCCCTCTGTGCCCTCACTGGGCAGCAGAAGCCACCAACCTGCAGGAAGATTGTTCCCGTTGTTCCCGATGTTGGGGAACTCCAGAACAAAGGGGCACAGTTTAAGGATAAGGGGGAAATCTTTTAGGACCGAGATAAGAAGATCCTTTTTCACACAGAGAGTGGTGAGTCTGTGGAATTCTCTGCCACAGAAGGTAGTTGAGGCCAGTATATTGGTTATATTTAAGAGGGAGTTAGGTGTAGCCCTTGTGGCTAAAGGGATCAGGGGGTATGGAGAGAAGGCAGGTACAGGATACTGAGTTGGATGATCAGCCATGATCAAATTGAATGGTGGTGCAGGCTCGAAGGGCCGAATGGCCTACTCCTGCACCTATTTTCTATGATTCTATGAACCTTCAAACACTCGGTAGAACATAACCACTGTAGATTAATAAACACAGTACCAATTCATAAGCTAAAAGCCAAAGTCTGTAGTGCAACCAAATACACCGTCCGTAGAAGACCACAGTTGCTGAGCTCAGTGTTGTGCAGTGTTCAACAGCCTGCTGGTTGCTGGGAAGAAGCTGTTCTTGAGCCTGCAGGTCACGGTTTTCAGGCTCCTGTACCTTCTTCCCGATGGTGGCAGCGAGATGAGAGCGTGGCCAGGGTGGTGTGGGTCTCTGATGATGCTGGCTGCCGTTTTGAGGCAGCGCCTCCTGTAGATCCCTTCGATGGTGGGGGGGGAGGTCAGTACCTGTGATGCAGACCAGCCCTCTCTGTAGTCCTCTTTGTTCCTGGGCATTCCACATGACTGGAAACATCCAAACTCCATTGCCGTCCGCAGCGGGACTGGTTTCCGCCCTGCTTGATATATTGTACTTTGCTTCCATTTAGGAATTTTTGTTTTACATAAATGTATAAAAGTTCTGAATTGTGTGCAAATCCTCGTGAGGCTGTGAGCCTTTTCTCGAAAACCACACGCCGTGTCATCAGTTGTCTTAATATTTGATGGAGAAAACCAAATCTCTTTGCAGATTTGCAGTGATTTGTTTCCTTGCGTATTCCTGACATTCTCGTTGTCTAAAGCTGCAGTGTTGTAGACATCCTCGTTGTCATTTTTACAGGGCATCAAAGTGGCTGCAGCCTCGCAGTGCCAGAGACCCGGGTTCGATGTTGAACTCGGGTGCTGTCTGTGGACTTTGCATATTCTCCCTGTGACCGTGTGGGATTCACAAAATATAGGAGCAGAATTAGGCCATTTGGCCCATCGTCTACTCCGCCATGCAATACTGGCTGATCTAACTTTCCCTCTCAACCCCATTCTCCTGCCTGCCTTCTCCCCATACACAGTTTCCTCCGGGTGCTCCGGTTTCCTCTCACATCGCAAAGATGTCCAGGTTTGTCAGTCAATTGGCTTTTTTGTAAAATTGGCCCTAGTATGTAGGGAGTGGATCGGATCACATAGAACTAGTATGAACGGGGGATCGATGGTCGGCATAGGCTTGATGGGCTGAAGGACCTGTTTCCATGTTGTATTCTTAAAACTTAAAGATCTGTCGGACAAAGACACCAATTAGAAATCCTTGAGTTGTCTGATAAATTCCATATTCAGACAACAAACATAGAATGTAGGAAGGAACTGCAGATGCTGGTTTAAACCGAAGATGGACACAAAATGCTGGAGTAACTCAGTGAGATCAGGCAGCATCTTTGGGGAAAAGGAATAGGTGACGTTTCGGGTCGTGACCCTTCAGAGATGTTCTCAGTCATACAGCAAGGAAACGGGCCCTTCGGCCCAACTTGTCCATGCCGACCAAGATGCCCCATCTATACTGGTCCCACCTGCCTGCATTTGGCCTATAATCCCTCCACACTTTGCAGCAGAGGGAGGTACCAAAAGGGAAGGGACTGAACATCGTTTAATCATGTTTGCATTGATTATTGCTTCTTTGCTATTACGCGAAGTTTAAATCCGCTCATGCAAGCTTTAGGAAAAATCTATTATATACAATGTATAATTGCAATAACGTTAATAAAAATAAGTTTACATGAGAGACAGATTATTGATCAGATTTCTCTGTTCTGGTTTAGAAAAACATTTCCCGATCCAGAATGTGTTTCAGTGTGTGGTGCTCGAATCATTTCGTAAATTAGCCGTTGTCATTTACATCTATCTACATATCTGTGAACTCTTTCTCATTGACTCTGCAAAAAACCAAACTTGTGAAGAACAATCAGCTGGAACTCAAGGGATTTTTCAATCAACATTTCAAGATTTTGTAAGGATGGCATCTGAATTTATCAATATGCAATTAAAATTATATTTGAAGCTCAAAGTGATGTGTGTGTGCGTGTCATTACTTGCTGGGGTATTAATTGCAATCTCAGACAGATGAGATGCTGTCCGTAGTGTGATGAAATTACGGGTCACGTAGAACGTGACGGGGCGGCAGAGTGGCGCAGCGGGTAGAGCTGCTGCCTCACAGCATCAGAAACCATGGTTCCATCCTGACTACTGTCTGCATGGAGTTTGTACGTTCTCCCAGGGACCGCCTGCATTTCCTCTGCCTGCTCCGGTGTCACAAGCGATAGGAGTAGAATTAGGCCATTCAGGAGATATGGGGAGAAGGCAGAAGAATAGGGTTAGGAGGGAGAGATAGGTCAGCCATGATTGAATGGCGGAGTAGACTTGATGGGCCGAATGGCCTAATTCTGCTCCTATTATGACCTTATTTGGCCCATCAAGTCCACTCCGCCATTCAATCATGGCTGATCTATCTTAGCCCAATTCTCCTGCCTTCTCACCTACCCATATTCTCCAGAGATATTTCCTGACCCACTGAGTTAGACAATAGACAATAGGTTCAGGAGTAGGACATTCGGCTCTTCAAGCCAGCACCGCCATACAACGTGATCATGGCTGATCATCCATAATCAGTACCCTGTTCCTGCCTTCTCCCCATATCCCCTGACTCTGCTATCTTTAAGAGTCCGATCAAGCTCTCTCTTGAAAGCATCCAGAGAACCTCCACCGCCCTCTGAGGCAGAGAATTCCAAGACTCACCACTCTCTGTGAGAAAAAGTGTTTCCTCGTCTCCGTTCTAAATGGCTTACTCCTTATTCTTAAACTGTCTCCCCTGGTTCTGGACTCCCCCAACATCGGGAACATGTTTCCTGCCACTAGGCTGTCCAAACCCTTAACAATCTTATATGTTTCAATTAGATCCCCTCTCATCCTTCTAAACTCCAGAGTGTACAAGCCCAGCTGCTCCATTCTCTCAGGATATGACAGTCCCGCCATCCTGGGAATTAACATTGTAAACCTACGTTGCATCCCCTCATAGCAAGAATGTCCTTCCTCAAATTAGGGGACCAAAACTGCACACAATACTCCAGGTGTGCTCTCACTAGGGGTCTGTACAACTGCAGAAGGACCTCTGTTCCTATATTAGATTCCTCTTGTTATAAAGGCCAACATGCCATTCGCTTTCTTCACTGCCTGCTGTACCTGCATGCTTACTTTCATAGACCGATGTACAAGGACCCCCAGATCCCGTTGTACTTCCCCTTTTCCCAACTTGACGCCATTTAGATAGTAATCTGCCTTTCTGTTTTTGCTACCAAAGTGGATAACCTCACATTTATCCGCATTAAACTTCATCTGCCATGCATCTGCCCACTCCCCCAACCTGTCCAAGTCACCCTGCATTCTCATAGCATCCTCCTCACAGTTCACACTGCCACCCAGCTTTGTGTCATCTGCAAATTTGCTAAGGTTACTTTGAACCCTTCATCTAAATCATTGATGTATATTGTAAATAGCTGTGGTCCCAGCGCCGAGCCTTGCGGTACCCCACTAGTCACTGCCTGCCATTCTGAAAGGGACCCGTTGATCCCTACTCTTTCTTTCCTGTCTGCCAACCATGTCAGCAATCTACCCCCAACACCATGTGCCCTAATTTTGCCCACTAATCTCCTATGTGGGACCTTAGTCAATGAAGTAACTCCAGCATTTTACGTTTTATTTAAATTAAAAATAACATCACAATTAACAGGAAGACAATAGGACAGAAGGCTTTCTGTGTGGGGATGGGAGGGAGGGGGGGTTAAAGTGTTTATGAAGTGGGAGGTGAAGTAGGTCTAGGCGGATGGAGCGGAGGTGTCGAGCGTAAGGATGGGCGAGCCTGCGTTTGGTGTGACGGATATATAGGAGTGGACAGCTGGAAGAATGGACACAGTAGATGAGGTTGGAGCAGGAGGTGGCAGTGAAGCTGAAAGGACTGTGGGAGTGCGTGGACTGAGTCGAGGCAGGGTAAACACGTGTTGCATGTGGTGCAGTTGCAGGGGAAGGTACCTGGGGAGGGAATGGTTTGGGCATCAGTGTGCTTATGCAGGTTAAGTGTGGGCAAAAACAGCTACTCTGTGCCTACGGCCATACTAGCCTGAACACGCCCGATCCCGTCTGATCTCGGAAGCTAAGCAGGCTCAGGCCTGGTCAGTACTTGGATGGGAGACCGCCTGGGAATACCAGGTGCCGTAGGCTTTTTTTCCCTCTCCCACCACCGTGGGGGGGGGCATTCCCCCCCCCCCCCCTCTCTCTCTCTTTCTTTAACTCTCTTTCTCATTTCCTTCCTTTTACTTACCACATGAAATATGCATCAATTATTAACACAATTTCTCCAAGAGAACTATGTGAAAAAACACAACCACAGCTGAAATTATATTGTGCCATGGTGGGTGGCGCCACGGTAGAGCTGCTGCCACACAGCGCCAGTGAACCCGGCTTCCAACCTGACTACGGGGGCTTTCTGTACGCCGTGTGGCTTTTCCCTGGGTGCTCCGCTCTCCTCTCACACTCCAAAGACATACAGGTTTGTAGGTTAATTGGCTTGGTAAAAGTATAAATTGTCCCTGGTGTGTGCAGGATAGTGTTAGTGTGCGGGGATCGCTGGTCGGCACCGACTCAGTGGGCCGAAGGGCCTAATTCCGCGCTGGATCTCAAAACTAAACAACACAAGACTGTTTGAGGTGGCCTGTGTTGGCATTGAGTTGGCACAATACTGCTTGACTTTTCATGTGCTCATTTCAGAGGACAGTGGAATCAAAGATTCAATGGTTACATATTATACGTTGCAAACATGTTCCGCGTGTCAACAGCTACATTTGGGGAGCGCAGCTGGGAGAGTTGCTGCCTCAAACTGTGCCAAGGTTCTGGGTTTGATCCTGACCTTGGTTACTGTCTGTGTGGAGTTTGTACGTTCTCCCTGTGACTGCGTGGGTTTCCTCCAGGTGCTCCGGTTTTCTCCTACATCCCAAAGGCGTGTGCAGGTGTGTAGGGTAATTGGCTTTGGTAAATTACCCTGGGGTGGAGGGCGTGGGGAGTTGATGAGTATATGGGGAGACATCTCCGTGGATCGTCACCTTGTCGTGATGGAGAAGCTTGTGTCCTGAGATCCTGAGAGCGATGCCGTCTGGAGCTGTGCTCCTGGCAGGGCCACCCATGGCGGTAAGGTCGAGGGGGAGGTCTCTGACAAAGAGTAATCCAACCAAGACCTCAACGGTGGAACAGGCGGAGGACGATGGCTGACCTCAGTGGAGCGTCACAACGGCTGGGAAGGCGGATGAAGGCTGCAGCAGAAAAGGGTCTCCGGTCGTCTTGGACTCCATGCCACTGGATCCTGACCCAGATCTGTCAAGGACCGTGGGGTGGCTGTCTGTGCACCAGTCTCCCCACGTTAAACAACGTCACGCACAGGCGTCCTCCAACCCTGGAGATACCCATGGCCGAAGGGGGCCTAAGGGGAGACGGCATCATGTTCGGCACAGGCAATGTCCTGTGCTGTGCTGTGCTGTCCTGCCCTGTCCTGTGCTGTGCTGTCCTGTGCTGTGCTGTCCTGTGCTGTGCTGTGCTGTGCTGTCCTCTGCTGTCCTGTCCTGTGCTGCTGTCCTGTGCTGTGCTGTGCTGTGCTGTCCTGTGCTGTGCTGTCCTGTGCTGTGCTGTCCTGTGCTGTGCTGTCCTGTGCTGTGCTGTTCTACATTCTTTGCACCTGCTGCACTTCCACAGAATCTAGGTCAAGGTCTTGTTATTGGATACCCAGCAGAAAGAAATGTTCACAGTTTGTGGTCAGGTTTCTGCCCACACAATATAAAGGACAAGGCGCTCCAATGGTTTGTATGCAAATTGCAATGGAACTGAGCAGTGAAGATTGTTGTACGTACAGTATACCTGTGGAGAACTGGGGCAGCTGGTGAATAGGACAGGAGGTGACATTTCAGTAGAAACCCATAGTCGTTATGTAACTTTGAAACGTCGCTGTCGGAGGAACAGCAACAGCTATTTGATAGTCACAGGCCAGCAGCATAATCAAGGCCCAGGCGCACCCTGGCCACTCCCTCCTCTCCCCTCTCCCATCGGGCAAAAGGCACAGAAGTGTGAAAACGCGCACCTCCAGATTCAGGGAAAGTTTCTTCCCAACTGTTATCCGGCAACTGAATCATCCTACCACAACCAGAGAGCGGTCTTGAACTACTATCTACCTCGTTGATGACCCTCGGACTATCCTTGATTGGACTTTACCTTGCACTAAACGTTATTCCCTTATCATGTATCTGTACACTGTGGACAGCTCGAATGGAATCATGTATTGTTTTTCTGCTGACTGGAAAAGCTTTTAACTGTAGCACCTTGGGGTGTGGGGGGGAGACAAAGGAGGACCTCGGTACACACGTGACAATAAACTAAACTGAACTGAAACAAGCCCTTTGGCCAACCTTTTCCCAGGCGAGTCCCATTCGGCTGCATTTGGCCCCTATTCCTCTAGTCAAAGTCAAGTCAAAAGAGTTTATTGTCATAGACAGGACAATTAAATTCTTTCTTTGCATAGCATAACAGAACATAGTAGGCATTGACTACAATTATATACTTAAATACACACATTAGTTAATAAATTAATAAAGTGCAAATAACAGATGGTGGGGTATTAATGTTCAGAGTTTTGTCCGAGCCAGGTTTAATAGCCTGATGGCTGTGGGGAAGTAGCTATTCCTGTACCTGGATGTTGCAGTTCTCAGGCTCCTGTACCTTCTACCTGAAGGTAGCGGGGAGATGAGTGTGTGGCCAGGGTGGTGTGGGTCCTTGATGATGCTGCCAGCCTTTTTGAGGCAGCGACTGTGGTAGATCCCCTCGATGGAAGGAAGGTCAGAGCCGATGATGGACTGGGCAGTGTTTACTACTTTTTGTAGTCTTTTCCTCTCCAGGGCACTCAAGTTGCCGAACCAAGCCACGGTGCAACCGGTCAGCATGCTCTCTACTGTGCACCTGTAGAAGTTAGAGAGAGTCCTCCTTGACAGACCGACTCCCCGTAATCTTCTCAGGAAGTAGAGGCACTGATGAGCTTTCTTAATAATTGCATCTGTGTTCTCGGACCAGGAAAGATCTTCACAGATGTGCACGCCCAGGAATTTGAAGCTCTTGACCCTTTCAACCATCGACCCGTTGATATAAACAGGTCTGTGGGTCCCCATCCTACTCCTTCCAAAGTCCACAATCAGCTCCCTGGTTTTGCTGGTGTTGAGGGCCAGGTTATTGTGCTGGCACCATATGGACAGTTGCTCGATCTCTCTTCTGTACTCCGACTCATCCCCATCAGTGATACGTCCCACTACAGTGGTGTCGTCAGCGAACTTGATGATGGAGTTTGCACTATGACCGGCTACGCAGTCATGAGTATAGAGTGAGTACAGCAGGGGGCCGAGCACGCAGCCTTGAGGTGCTCCCGTGCTGATTGTTATCGAGTCTGACACATTTCCACCAATACGAACAGACTGTGGTCTGTGAATCAGGAAGTCGAGGGTCCAATTGCAGAGGGATGCGCACAGACCCAGTTCTGCGAGTTTGGTAACCAGCTTGGAGGGGATGATTGTGTTAAATGCCGAGCTGTAGTCAATGAATAACAGCCTGACATATGAGTTTTTGTTATCCAAGTGGTCCAGAACGGAGTGGAGGGCCAGCGAGATCGCGTCCACCGTTGATCTGTTGTGGCGGTAAGCGAACTGCAGTGGGTCCAGGTTTTTGTCGAGGTAGGAGTTGATTTGCGCCATGATCAACCTCTCGAAGCACTTCATCACCACAGGCGTTAGTGCCACAGGTCGATAGTCATTGCGGCACGTCACCTTGTTCTTCTTGAGCACTGGTATTTTTGATGCCCTTTTGAGGGCAATAATAATCTAAACACCCCCTATCCATACATCTGTCCATCTTTTTAAATCCGCCCCCCCCCACCCAGTTGTATCCTCAGGGCAGCTCATTCCAGGGGGGGGGGGGTGGATACGATGTGGAAATAGGCCACTTTGGCCCACCGAATTCAGTGCCAACAGGTTACTATTAAATGTGTCATCCCCCCCCCCTCACTAGGAAATAAAACCCTAATGTCCTCTGTTTCATGATTCCCCTACTCTGGGCAAGAGATTTTGTGTGTTTAAGCAATCTAATCCTCCCATGATTTTGTACACCTTAATAAGATCCTTCTGCGCTCCAAGGAATAAAGGCCCAGCCTGCTCAGCCTCTCCCAGAAGCTCATGTCCTGGTAAATTCCTTGTCGATCCTCTCTGCACCCTTTCCATTTTGACAACAACTGTCCCATAGCTGGGAGACCAGAACTGTACAGAAAACTCCAAATACGGTCTTAACAATGTATTTTGCAGCTGTGACATGATGTCCCAACTCTTGTACCCAATAGACACAAAAAACTGGAGTAACTCAACGGGACAGGCAGCATCTCTGGATAGACGGAATGGGTGACGTTTCAGGTAGACACCCAGAGATGCTGCCTGTCCCGCTGAGTTACTCCAGCATATTGTGTCTACCTCCGGTATAAACGAGCATCTGCAGTTCCTTTCTGTACTCAGTAAGTGTAGGAAGGAACTGCAGATGCAGGTTTATACCGAAGTTTGACACAAAGTGTTGGAGTAACTCAGCAGGTATATACTTTTTCACTCAGTCCGTATCTGGAATCAGCTGCCAGAGGAACGGTGGTGAGTGGCACGGTGGCGCATCGGTAGTGTTGCTGCCTCAAAGCGCCAGAGACCCGGGTTCCTTCCTGACTACGGGTGCTGTCTGTATAGAGTTTGTATGTTCTTCCCATGACCTGCGTGGGTTTTCTCCGGATGCTCCGGTTTCCTCCCACACTCCAAAGACGTACAGGTTTGTAGGTTAATTGGCTTGGTATAAGTGTAAACTGTCCCTGGTGTGTGTAGGATAGTGTTAGTGTGCGGGGATCGCTGGTCGGCGCCGACTCGGTGGGCCGAAGGGTCTGTTTCCGCGCTGTATCTAAACTAAACTAAACTAAAGAAAGCTATTGATGCAGATATAATTACTACATGTTCCGTGTATGGTGTGGAACATGACATTAAATATAATGCTAGTAAGAGTGGAGAACCAAAGAGGATAAAAGCCTAAAATATCCTGATTTGAAATTGTCTGACAACAATCTTAGTGTCTGTAATAAGATAAAATATCTAGGGCATATTATTACAGAACAAATGACAGATGATGTGAGGAAATTATATTTTTAGGCAACACGCTGCTGTAATATACACAGGCGCATTACCACTAGCGTAAATTTTGGTGGTGTGCAGATGTGGTGAAGATGTCGCTATTTTAGAGCATACGCACATCCCTCTACACTGCGCCCTGTAGACCGAACTATTTAAAGACAATTATGCAGAGACTAAAAGGTGGCAGATAAGATGTCCATGAGAACACATGCTAAGGCAACCAAATGGTTAGTGCCAAAATAAGGTTTGGTGTCTGCAGGAGTCAGCACTTTAGAAGCTATCCTAAGACACCACATGAATAAATTCATTTGCAGGATAAAAGACTACTAAAAATGTCTTATTGTGCCTTGACAAACATCAGGGTAGCATTCTACAAGCTACGAAACCCAGTTGTGGAGACACTGATATAAATTTGTCTCGTTGTAAGACATTGATCATCTTTTACTCCTGGATTTTAAGTATTGTGGGGTATTTTAAATATAAAATATGATGTCTTTATGTGATTTAACCATGATTTATATATATTTGATATTGATATGCAATGCCATTTTTAATGGAAATGGTTGCCCCATGTCTGGACCTTGAGTCCAATATAAGTTTTAAATTATTATTATTAATTACGAAATTTTGGACATTTGGACAGATTATATATGTATATGACGAATTGTGCACTACAAGGGGGGTGAGAGGAGGAGGGTGAGACGGTGGACGGCTTCAATCCGCAGACCCGGTCGGGAGGGAGGAGGTAGAGGGGGAGGAGGGGACTGTAGACGATAAAGGATACTACTTCACTTTTACTTACTGGAGCGGGGTTAGGTGCGTGGCCACTGAAGTGGGCCGGGACTGGCCTGCGAGTGTCTGGGACTGACGGCGAGAGGGCGGGCTGGTTTTGAGTGGCGGGGGTTGGTTGGGTTGAGTGGGGCGTGGCTGGCGAGGAGTGGGCGGGGCTGTAGGTAAGTTGGGCTGGGTCAGGCGATGTGTGCGCGGGACGACTGCAGTGTGGGCGGAGTCATGGCGAGTGGGCGTGCGACTGGGGGTCCACGGCGAGTGGGCGTGGCTGACTGTGTGGGCGGGTCACTGTGAGTGGCGGGTCACGATGAGTGGGCGGGGTCACGGCGATAGGGGCGTGGCCCGACTGCGAGTGGGCGGGGTCACTGTGAGGTGGCGGGGTCACGGCCAGTGGGCGGGTTCACACGGCGATTGGGCGGGTCACGTGAGTGGCGGTGTCACGGTGATGGGCGGGGTCCAAGGGGGGGGGGGGGGCGAGTGGGCGGGTGGCCGAATCATTCGGAACGCAGAAAAGATATAAATCAATAAATAAATCAATCACAATGGAATTTCTTTCTAATTTTCCAAAACTGTAAACGTTAATGTTGAAATTTCTTCGAAGGATTAATTGAGACAATAATTGACAAAAAAAACGCTGTGTTGGTTTTTGTGTGGGGTCTTTGAAAATTAAATATTGGAACTTGGAATCTATAAATCAACGTTAATACATTAAAATGTTCGCCATTCACAGCAAAAAAAAAAAAAACGAATTTCAACCGGACTCTTAACTTTACAAGATTGAAGTCCCGCGAGAACAGAATGGAGGGACACAGAGGCTGGAGAAGCTCAGCGGCTGCAGCAGCGTCTAAGGAGCGAAATGAGATAGCGACGTTTCGGTTCGAGACCCCTTCTCAGACTGGTCAGGGATCAGGGAAACGAGAGATATAGACGGTGATGTGGAGAGATAAAGAACAATGAATGAAAGATATGCAAAAAAGTATCGATTGATAAAGGGAAACAAGCTATGGTAGTGTGAAAATAAAGAAGCTGGTAGGCGACGTGGGGTTGGTGGGGGGAGATAGAAAAAAGACGGCCGCGAGCGCGACGACCGATGGAGAATGTTTCTGGAGAGGGAGGAAGGACGGGGGGCGGGATGACGTCACATCGCAGCGCGTGGATGGAAACACAGCGAAACACGGGGAGGTGGCGTCTGTGGCGTCACAAAACCCCCCCCCCCACACACGAACCCCCCCACACTGACCCCCCCACTCTAACCCCCCCCACTGACCCACCCCCACACTGACCCCCCCCACAACACTAACCCCCCACAGACCCCCCACACACTACCCCCCCCACACACTACCCCACACACTGACCCCCCCACGACACTCACCCCCACTAACCCCACACACTGACCCCCCCAGACTGACCCCCCACACACTACCCCAACACACTGACCCCCCCCACACACTACCTCCCACTAACCCCACACACTACACCCCCACACACTACCCCACACACTGACCCCCCCCACACACTACCCCCCACTAAACCCCACCACTGACCCCTCCCACACACTACCCCCCACTAACCCCACACACACACACTAACTACCCCCCCCACACTAACCCCCCCCCACACTGACCCCCCACACTAACTCCCCCACACTAACCCCCCCACACAAACCCCCCCACACCTAACCCCCCCACGACTGTCCCCCTAACCCCCACCCCACCACGCCTCCCC
>CM069135.1:3783576-3828266 GCA_035221665.1 Okamejei kenojei | reverse complement strand
GTTTTGTTTGAGGCGGATGGCGTTGTGTAGGGAATAACTCCTGGTTAGGAATACCAGTCAGCTCCTACCCTGCTCTGGTGCCTGGCAGGGCGGGACTGTTGCAAAAGCGTTGGAGGTTTCAGGACATGAGATGCTGCAATCTTGCATAGAACACAAAAGTGCTGGGGTGGACTCAGTAGGTCAGGTAGGCTGGTCTCTATTCCATGGAGCGCAGGAGGGATGAGATGGTGATCTTAGAGGGGTATTAAAATCATGAGAGGAATAGATCTTTGTTTTTTTTTTTTTTTTTTTTTTTTTTTTTTTTTTTTTTTTTTTGTTTTTTTTTATTTTTTTTTTTTGGGTAGATGCACAGAGTCTCTTGCATCGTAGGGAAGCGAGGACCAGAGGACATAGGTTTGAA
This sequence comes from Okamejei kenojei, assembly GCA_035221665.1. NCBI lineage: Eukaryota > Metazoa > Chordata > Chondrichthyes > Rajiformes > Rajidae > Okamejei > Okamejei kenojei. Next base: position 3,827,866 of record CM069135.1, on the reverse strand, counting down.
GGAGAAGGGGGCAAACGATTTACAGGGAATCTGAGAGGTATCTTTTCCACACAAAGGGTGGTGGGAGTCTGGAACAAAGCAGCCAGTGGAGGTGGTTGAGGTGGGGGACCTATCCCAACGTTTAAGAAACGCTAGACAGGTACATGGATGGGACAGGTTTAGAGTGATCGTTCGATGTCTAATCCATGTATTGTCTTTATGCGCTGGTTAGCAGCAAACAAATGCTTTTCACTGATACCTCAGTCAGGTAGACAATAAATCTCAACTGGAGGGTGATACGGTGTTAAATGTCCTCCCGTTATGCTCACTTAACATGAACACTCATTACAAACTTGGGCCCCTATCTGAGGAAGGATGTGCCGCTCTGGAAGAGGGTCAGAGGAGGTTTTCAAGAACGACCCAGGAATGAGTGGGCAGTTTAAATTATGATGAGCGTTTGTCGGCACTGGGCCTGTACTCGCTGGGTTTCGAAGGATGAGGGGGGGGGGATCTCATTGAAATTACCAATAGTGTAAGGCCTGGAAGAGTGGATGTGGAAAAGGAAGGTTTCCATAGTGGCGAGTCTAGGGATTAGAGGTTTTAATAGCCTCAGAATTAAAGGATGTTCGCTTCGGAAAAAAAGATGAGGAAAAGATCTTTAGTCAGTGGGTGGTGAAATCTGTGGAATTATTTGCCCACATAAGCTGTGGAGGCCACAAGTCAGGGATAATTTTTTAAGGCAGATGTAGATAGATTGTTGATTAGTACGGACTGGCAGGGGTTATGGGGAGAAGCAGGAGAATGGGGTTGGGAGGGAGAGATAGATCAGCATGATTGAATGGCGGAGTAGACTTGATGGGCCGAAAAGAATTAATTACTGTTCCTATCACTAATGACTTTATGACCTAAATTGAATGGGCAACGAGGTGGGTGGGACTGGTAGATGCAAAAGTTGGTTAGTGTGGGAAAGTGAGGGATGAAGGGCCTTGTTTCCACGCTGTTATTGACTCAAAGCCAATCTCTCGAGGATGGCAATAGGTGGACTTTTTTCACATCAGGCTCTTCCTATGTCCTGAACTGAAAAACGTCACCTTCCTTGTTCTCCACAGATGCTGCTTGGACCGTTGGTTACCCCAGCATCTGCAGTCTTGTATCATTGTGGTAATAACTGATCTGTTTGGTACAGCACACTAGCAAAGTTATTCTGAACTTTGGGACACGTGACAATAATTAATAAACCTAAGCTGAACCCACATCCTAGCAGAAAGTAATGGAAATGAAAATAGTTAAATCCACATTGTTTATCTCTGTCACTCAATTTTTCCTCAGTGGTGTTCCTAATGTTCACAGAACGAGTCTCTAAATCAAACAGAGTGCTTCCAGAATAAAAGAGCAAATGAAAGCTTGCGTGCAATAATTCAACGGCAGCGACAATTTGTTCTTGGTTTTAATTAATCATCTGTCGGAGAGCAAGGTCAAGACCTGTTCGCTGCGTTCGTAAGTTGACGGGATGGATGGAACTACCCCTGTTGTTGCGGGGCGCAGTTGCAGCCTAAAGCGGCGTTGGATCCGCTCGCTGGGCAAGGGGGACAAAGGCGGCAGTAGGATGCAGGCTGCCTTGCAAACGCCATCACATTGAAAACCTATACGATTATTAAGGGCTTGGGACACGCTGAGGGAGAAGGTGCAACCTGGGTCAATAGACAATTGGTGCAGGAGTAGGCCATTCGGCCACTCTGTGTGTGAAAAAATCAACGGATATAATTGAGGTAAAATAGTTGAGTGATCTACAGCTTTTCTGCGTATTACATCCTGATCCAGACTGATTTTTGATGAGTCGGGTGTCCGGGGGTTTGGGGAGAAGGCCGGAGAATGGGGTTGGGAGGGAGAGATGATTCAGCAATGATTGAATGGCGGAGTTGGTCTCGATGGCCGATGGTCCTAATTCTACTCCAGGAAATGTGGGACATGTAAGCCTTTGGTGGGGGCATTATAGTCAGCATGGAATAATGTTTAATGTTTTATGTGTCATTCCTAACTGGCACTGTATGTCATGTTGTCACTTGCAGGCGGCAGCGCCAAGAAAATTCCTTGTTATGTGGAATATCGGCCAAACAAACGCATAATTTATTCAGTCATTCATTGATGGGTGAGTTGGGCGGAAGGCCCTATTTCCGGGTCGTGTGACTCAAGGCTGCTGCTCGCCCCTTCTCAGCCCACGAAAGCCACGGTGGGTGTGAGTGAGGAATTATGGACAGGCCATGCAGAGGAACTGTACACTATAGGACCATGGCGGTAGGCGATATTGCTGGATCTATTTTAGATGAAGCATACTGCTTGTATCCGCAGCATCGATTCAGGACCGAGGCAATCATTGAATCAATAATGGAACATGCCTGTTTTTATTTCATCTAGTTCAGACCAAACTGAACATTTTAATTTTGGCTTCTGCGTTTCATTGCTGGCTGTGGGCATCAAATAAATTGATGCTGCAACTCACTGGAATATTCTTCGCTGTCTTCACTCCAGCGAGCACAGGAGTAGAATGCAAGGATAGTGACATTCCTGGAGAGAGAAAGTTATTCCTCTTGCTTTGGGGCAGGCTTATGGGATTGGAGGTCTTTGTACCTGCTGCTTTGTACAATGTGAGTCTTGTACTTTCAAAGGTTGCTTCTTTTCCTTGGAGCCCCAGGTTAGATTGTGGTGGTCAAGAGGCTTTTGGTACATTGTCCTTCAATAATCTGTCACGGTAATGAGATGAAAAGGTAGGCTTCAAGAGAGAGAGAGAGAGGAGAGAGAGAGGGGGAGCAGCCCGAGAGGAGGGAGAGAAGAGGCCCCCTCAGAGAGAGAGATGTGGGGGGTTAGGGGGGAGGCGGTTGGGCGATCTATACCCCCTTTTTGGGTTGGGGGATGGCCTCTGTATTGTTCCCCAGGTTTTGAGGTTGAGATACAACAACGGAATACTAATTGTGCCCCCTCCCCACACCCTTCCCCCAATCGTCGCTCCGCTCCTCACGGGTACCCCCCGAGGCGTTGATCAGTTGATCAGTGAGCGCTCAGCCCCCCCACTTTCAAAAACCATCGCGGAACCCTGGGTTATGGGTGCAGTTTTGGTCATAATTTGAGGAAGGACATTCTGCTGCTATTGACGGGAGTGCCAGCTGTAGGTTTACAAGGTTAATTCCGGGAATGCAAGAAGTCATATGCTGAGAGAATGGAGCAGCTGGGTTGATACTCTGGAGTTTAGAAGGGGATGAGTGGGGATCTTATGAAAGCACATTATGCTTATTAAGGGTTTGGACATGCTAGAGGCAGGAACCATGTCTTAATGTTGGGGAGTCCAGAACCAGGGGCCACATTTTAGACTAAAGGGTAAGCCATTAGGAACGGAGACTGAGGAAAACTTTTGAACACAGAGAGTTGTGAGTCTGTGGGATTTCTCAGCCTCAGTGGGGGTGGTGGAGGCCGGTTCTCTGGATACTTTCAGAGAGAGTAGATAGGGCCCTTGAAGATAGCGGAGTTATCAGGGGATATGGGGAGGCGGCCAGAACTGGTAAGGTTTACTGATTGGGGATGCAGCCACTGATTCACATGAATGGCGGTTGCTGACTCGACGGGCCATATGGCCTACTCCTGCACCTATTGTCTCTTGGTCTATTGACTCAGTGGGCCAAAGGGCCTGTTCCTGCTGATCTCTAACCTAAATGAACTAATCGTACTTTTTTTATTTCTCAGCTCCACCGTATAGAAGCATTCAATGGAAGAACCATCTGAAATCCATCTTAGAATCTTACTCGTTGGAACTTCACCTTAAACCAACACCCACCTCTCTTTTACCCCACCTCCCAGGTTCATGTTGATTATTGTCCGTGTACCGGGGTTCAGTGAAAAGCTTTGTTTTGCACCCTATCTGGATCAGACAGGCAATATTATACTAAATTTCGCAACAAGTACGTCCAAACCCCAGTACAAAACGTAGAGCAACGGCTACTCTGCACCTATTGTCTAATCTATTGCCACAATGTACAGATACACGATAAAGGGAATTATGTTTAGTGCAAGTTAAAGTCCGATTAAGGATAGTCCAAGGGCATCCAAAACAGGTAGATAGTAGTTCAGCACCGCTCTCTGTGGTGAGAGGACAGTTTCAGTTTGCCTGTAAAGGTTCGGAAAGAACTGTCCGATTTGGAGGTGTGCGTTTCCACTTTTTGTATTGCTTGCCTGATGGGAGCGGGAGTGACCGGGGTGAGTTTGATCCTTGCCTATGATGCGTAGCCTTGCCGATGGGCAGCGGTGAGGTGCCAGATGGGGGTCCAATGGAAAGGAGGTGGTTATTGTCGGACGGAACTGCAGATGCTGGCTTAACCGAAGGTAGAACAAAAAGATGGATTAATCAGCGGGAACAGGCAGCATCTCCGAGAGATGTTGCAATGGGTGTCGTTTCGGGAGGAGACCCTTTCTGTCATGCTCTGGGCTGCAATTCGCTGGAGTTTCTGGCGGCCCTTGGCTAGAGCAGTTCCCAACCATGGCACGGATTCCTGCTGTTCAGGAATACTTGCCGCAAAAGATTGATCCCTGGTGGCGGGACGGGGACTGTCATATGAGGACAGATGAAAAGACTCTAATTGTATCACTGGAGTTTAGAGGATGAGGGGGATCCTTTATAGAAACTATAAAATTTATAAAAGGGACTCCTGGCAAGCCATATGCAGGAAAAATGTTTCCACAGTATGGGTGAGTCCAGAACAGGGGGCCACAGGGCTTAGAATAAAGGGGAGGCTATTTAAGATTGAGTGAGAAAAAAATTTTCACCAGAGAGTGATGAATTTGTGGAATTCCTTGCCACAGAGGGCAGTGGAGGCCCAAATCACTGGATGGATTTAAGAGAGAGTTTCGATAGAGCTTAGGGCTAGTGCCCCAGTCAAGGATATGGGTAGAAGGCAGGACGGGTTATTGATTGGGATGATCAGGGCCAAGATCGCAAAGAATGGCGGTGCTGGCTCGAAAAGGGGCCGAAAGGCCTCCTCCTGACCTATTTCTATGTTTCTGTTTCGAAGAAGGAGATGGAATGGGGATCCGTGTAAACGTTCCTCTGGTCGCAAGCAGTGGGAATTGCAGGAAACCGACACAAGTGACCTTCTCTCTGTTGCATTCCAGATTTCATTGCTCAGCATGGTCCAGATTGACTTGCATCATCACATCAGGAAAATTCCTCTGGGAACGCTTTCAAGCCAGGATTCTGATTCCTGGCAACGTCAGGTTTTACGTCAAAGAGTCGAGACTGTTTGATTGTCTATGCACCTACAGGTGGGGACTGGCATACGATGAAAGAATGCGGTTCGACTGGTCTTGTATTCACTGGATTTTAGGAAGGATGAGGAGGGGGAGCTTGTTAAGAAACATATTAATTTCTCAAAAGTTTCGAAAGAACTGCCGAGATGTGGAAAAAATCGAAGGCAGACAAAATGCTGGAGAAACTTAGCGGGCGAGGCCGCATCTATGGAGATAAGGAATAGGTGACGTTTCGTGTTGACTTTCAAGTCTGAAGAAGGGTCTCAACTCGAAACTTCGCCTCTGTTCTTCACACCAGAGAGACGCTGTGCCCAAGCTGAGTTTCTCTAGCATTTATGTCCACTGAAATGCTTAAAGAATTGAACTAATGGAATAGTGAATGTTTATTGGCCAAGTATGTACACTACCAGGGATTTACGCTAGAGCAGGATAACATGTTTCCCGATGTTTGAGGGAGTCCAGGAAAGCAGAGGTCGACGGTTTAAGATAAGGGGTTGCTCACTTAGAACGGAGACGAGGAAACACTTTTATTGTATGAATTTGTGGAATTCTACTGACACATAAATGCGATTCCTAACTGTTCATATATGTCATGTTGTCACGTGGAGGCGAGCACCAAGGCAATTTCTGTTGTGATTACTTGGCGGATTCAACTATTCATTCATGCTGCTCCTAGGGGGACTGTGGAACAGCATCCCTACCTTCCATCAGAACTTCCTCTCCATCGACCCCTTTAAGTCTAGACTTAATACTTATTTCTACTCTCAAACTTTCTTGATGTCTTCTGAGGGCGCGCTGTTTGTATGTATGTATGATATGCATGGTTGGCGTCTATGTACCATTTTTGTAGGTCTTAGTACCTGCACTGATGTAAGACTTTTGGTCATCGTGAGTTGTTTTTTTTAAATGTGCTCTATAGAAATAAAAAGTGACTTGACTTGGACTTGATCTGATTCACTCAATTCAGTCATCGAAGGGCCGAATGGCCTTGCTCCTCTTTCCTATGTTTCTATGATAACCGAACAACAAAATTCTTACTTGCAGCAGCATGAAGGTTGCATAGGCACTTATTCATAGATGGGGGTTGGGCGAGAGTGACTGTGGAGATGAGTTCCACTCGTTGGGAGAATCTAGGACAGGAGGGTGCGACCTCAGAATGAAAGGACTGGAACAACATAACCTGCCAGTGATGAGCAAAAATGACATTCCTGTTATGAATCTGGGGGTCCTGTTCATCAGTCAATGCAAGTAAACATCGGTACAGCAGGCAGGGAAGAGTGAATGACATGTTGGCTTCATAACAAAGAGGTGATGAGTATTGGAGAAAGAGGTCCTTCTGCAGATGTACAGGGCCTAGTGAGACCACACTGGAGTATTGTGTGGCAGTTTTGGTCCATAATTTGAGGAAGGACATTCTTGTATTTGAGGGGTGCAGCGTAGTTTACAAGGTTAATTCCCGGCGGATGGCGGGACTGTCATATGCGGAGAGATTTGGATGCGGCTGGGCTTGTAACTCTTGAAATTTAGAAGTGATATGAGGTGGGATATGGAAGGTAGACAAAAGTGCTGGAGAACTCAGTGGGGTTTGGGCAACAGCATCTATGGAGCAAAGGAAATAGGCAACGTTTTGGGCCGACCTTCTTCAGGACGGGGATCTTATTGAAAACATTATAGGATTATGAGGGTTTGGGACACGCTAGAGGGCAGGAAACATGTTTCGATGTTGGGAGTCCAGAAACCAGAGGCACATTTAGAGGGCCTGCAAAACTGCCAGAAGGATTCTTTGCTCCGACTTAACTCCTCTGTTATAAAGGGCCACTTGCTTTCGTCACTGCCTGCAGTTTACTTTATTGATGATGGAAAAACGGACATACCGCTGACAAACCTTGAAAATGTGGATATGTTCTTTGTTTCCCCCGAGAGTTTTTAAAGTTGTAGCCAGTGTTGTTCGTGTAGAATGAACAGCAATAATTTTGTGTGCGGCAACAGCACACAAGAACAATCGTGATAATAACGGCTTGTTAACATGGTCACAGTGGGCTGATTGATGGATAACTACAATCTCAGGGAGGAGTGACAAGACCCCCTGTGCTCTGCAATATGTGCAGCGGCAATCTTCATTCGCTGTTGGACGTTAACTTTAGTCGTTAAGCCCCCGTCCCACTTAGGAGACCTAAACCTCTGGTGACCTTGCCGTCCACCCAAAACAAAATCAAGGTGGAGGTGACCTGCAACCTCCTACAACCCTTGCATATGTGAAAACCTTCTCAACTATGAAGAAAACCGGCTTCGACTAGACCTGCGACTAAAAAATGATCGATTTTTAAAACGGCAACCTATTTTTAGTCGAGGCCGGTTTTGATCAAGATGAAAAAAATAGCAGCAACCTAGATGAATGCCTAGGACCACGCAGGTCACCTCCACCTTGATTTTTGTTTTGGAGTGGAGGGCAAGGTCACCAGGGTGCTGTTTAGGTTCTCCTAAAGTGGGACAGGGGCTTTCCTGACACTTACAGTAGAGAATATGCAGGGAGATAATGTTGAACAATGCTTAATACATATGTTCCAGTATTTTCCTGGAGAGAGAGACAATAGACAATAGGTGCAGTGAGTTGGCCATTCGGCCCTATCCAGCACTGCATTCATGTGATCATGGCTGATCATCCCCAATCGGGACCCAGTTCCTGCCTTCTACCATAAATCCCCCGGATCGCTATCTTAAGAGCCCTATCTAACTCTCTCTTGAAAGTATCCAGAGAACCGGGCCTCCACCGCCCTCTGAGGGCAGAGAATTCCACAGACTCACAACTCTCTGTGTGGAAAAAGTGTTTCCTCGTCTCCGTTCTAAATGGCTTACCCCTTATTCTTAAACTGTGGCCCCTGGTTCTGGACTCCCCCAACATCGGGAACATGTTTCCTGCCTCTAGCGAGTCCAAACCCTTAATAATATTATATGTTTCAATAAGATCCCCTCTCAAGGAAGGAAACCAAATATATCGTAGAAAACCCACGCCTGGTCAGGGGGAGAAGAACGTGCAAACTCCGTATTCAGACAGCCCGTAGTCGGGTTTGAACCCGGGTCTGCTGGCGTGTGAGGCATGACCTACCCCTGCGCACCACGCCACACAAGATGCACAAAATTCCCTTATCTCACGTATACTCACTCATCTTGCCCGCTTCCTTCAGGTAGAAGGTAAGGAGCCTCGGAGGCTGCAATGTCAGGTCAGGAATAGCACTTCCCACAGCCATCAGGCTATTCAAAACCTGGCAGGACCAAACTCTGAACCATTATTTTAACCCCCATTAATGTTATTGCACTTTGTCAGTTTATGTATTCATGTGTGTATATATTTATATCATAGGTATATGGGACACTGATCTGTTCTGCAGTCAATTGCTACTATGTTCTGTTGTGCTGAAGCTAGAATGTCAATTGTCCTATCAGGGACCCGTGACGATAAACTTGAATCTTGAACCTTGATGTGGGGTAGGAAGTGGCATGAGGGAAGTGTGTGGGTTGTTGTGATGGGCGTTGGATGAGGAAGAGGCCGAATAGAAATAGTGTGAAAACGGAGTGATCAGTGGTTAAGCCTTGTACAGGTGGGCCAAGGGCCTGTTTCCAAGACTCCCACTCATTGTCGCAAGGGAAGAAACTGAGTTGATGGCACTTGCAGTGCACAACGTTGCTGCCAGATCCTACCTCACTCCCACAACTGCACTTCAATGGGGCGGGCTCATGTGGTAAGTTGCTTTGGGACTCTTCTAGCTGCCAAAAGTTACTGCCCATATTTAAAGGAAGACGGCATCCTGCTACTATACGCTGGCTTAGCCTCATGAGTCACTACCTTTTCATGTGTGAAGGAGGGTCCCAACCTGAAACTTCACTTATCTACCTTATCCTGAGTAGCTGCCTCACCCACATAATCCGAAAATAGGTGGAGGGCCAGGTAGTGTAGAGAAAGCAGGAAACATGTTCCTGATGTTGGGGGAGTCCAGAACCAGGGGCCACAGTTTTATTAAGAATAAGGAGAAAAGCCATTTTAGAAGGAGCTGAGGAGAACACTTTCACACAGAGATGTTGGGAGTGTGTGGAATTCTCTGCCCCTCAAGAGGGGGTGGAGACAGGTTCTCTGGATACTTTCAAGAGAGAGCTAGATAGGGCTCTTAAAGATAGCGGAGTCAGGGGATATGGGGAGAAGGCAGGAACGGGTACTGATTGGGGATTGATCAGCCATGATTCACATTGAATGGCGAAGGTGCCGGCTCGAAGGGCTGAATGGACTCTCTCCGCACCTATTGTCTATTGTCTATTGTTCTAATTGACTCTGCGGAAAAGACAGACAGTTGGCAGGAAGTGGGCAGAGCGTGGAGATGGAATACAGCGTAGCGAAGGTGGAGTATGCATTTAAGTAGCAGGTACTAAAGGCGTCAGATTAGCTAGTTCTAAAATGGGGAGAGAATCCAGAATCGGTGGGAGCAAAGGGACTTGGGCGCTGTGCAGGAATTCTAAAAGGTTAATCTGCAGTGGAATCGGGGTTTAGTAAAGAAAGCAACTCAATGCCAGCATTTATATCAGAGGGCTCGTGTACAAAAACAGGTATGTAATTTGAGGCTTTATACGGCGCTGGATTCAGGCCACATTTGGACTCTGGGTAGCAGCAATTTTGGGCCCCTTATCTGAGGAAGGATGTGCCGGCTCTGGAGGGATCCAGAGGAGGTTTACAGGAATGATCCCAGGAAAGAGATTGGTTGTTAACATATGAGAGCGTTGTGGCACTGGGCCCGTACTGCTGGAGTTTGAAGGCAGATGATGGGTGGAGGGAGAAGGAGGAGGGGGAGACACAGGACGGAGAGAGAGACACGGAACGAGGACGACAGAGAGGGAGGGAGAGAGAGGGGGGGAGGACGAGGACACCACGGGGGCTATAACGATGGACGGAGGAGAAGAGACGGGACCCGGAGAGGGAGGAGGGAGGACGGAGAGAGAGGTGAGGGACGGTAGGACGGAAGGGGGACAACGGAGAAGAGAGAGGAGACGAGGGGGGGACAAGTGAGAGAGAGAGGGGGGGACGAGAGGGAGACACCACATTGAAAAACATACGAATAGTGAAAAGGCCTGATCAGGAGTGGATGTGGAGAGGCTGTTCCCATTGTGGGAGAGTCTTGGGACCAGAGGGCAAGCCTCAGAATAAAAGAATGTTCTTTAGAAGGAGATGATGACAAATTTATCTTAGTCATAGGGTGGTGAATCTGTGGAATTAGTTTGCTGCAGATGCTGGGGAGGCCAAGTCGTGGATATTTTAAGGCGAGATAGATGGTCGTTAATGTGTCAAGGGTGTATGGGGAGAAGCGGAGGAGAATGGGGTTAGGAGGGAGAGATAGATCAGCGTGACCTAATTGTACTCTATTCCTTATGACCTAGGCCCCGGGCCTGTATGCGGCCCGTAAGCCGAAATCATCGGCCGCAGGCGTGTTTTTTCCCCTTAATTATCCGGCCTGCCGATTCCATCATGTCCGGTACCTCCCGGGCCCGAGGCCGTGCGCCCAGGCGCAGTGACGGCGCACAATGGCGGAGACGCCTGTAGCGCCGACAGCGGCGTGCTCCGACTGTTACCGCATCCTGACGCAAAGCCCCCGGCACGGCCGCCCACCTCGTGTGTCTGGGCTTCACTGTCGGGACCGGGGTTGTCAATAGGCCGGGGACAAGTGAGTGTGAGTATTTGAGTTGCAACCGGGCAATGCAGCAGGGTGAGGAAACTTCAGAACGGCGTCCCACAGGGCTCATGCTGTTCACTCTGATCCATGACCTGCTGCACCAGTCAAAGTATGGCTTTGCATGATGGCCATCCTATCGCTAGCCATCCCGGGACGCAGCAGAAGAGGGCCTCTTGGAAGACATGAACAGAACATGAACAGAAAGAGGTCCTCTCTGATGACAGGAACTGGTGCCTCAAGCTCAAGCATGGTTAAGACAACATCTTCAATGTTCCCCCTCAACAAAAAGGCAAGCGACCCGCGAGATGAACGTCATGGTGGACACGCCCGGTTACGGTCCCAGGCCCTTCCCCAGTACCTCGGTGTGAAGCTCGGACAGAATGTTGTCATTCAAAAACACCTGGAAGGTGCCAAGGCAATGAAAAGCGCCCGTGCCGCATGTATACGCCGCCTCGCCGCGCACCCACCATGGGGAGCCACGACGATGGACACTGCGCATGGTCCACAGTGGCCCTGGTGTTCTCAGCCGCCCGAGAGTACTGTGCCCGGTTGGTTGCCGTAGCCCTCACACCAAGACGTTGGATTGCTGCCCTCAGCAGCGCCTGCGGGACTGTATCCAGATGCCTTCGAGCCACCCAAGTAAACCAACCGCCCGTCCTCACTGACATCGCCCAGCAGCATCGACGTGAAGCAGCCATGCCTGCGCCCTCTCTCGAAAGGCGCAGACCAGTGAATCCCACCTTCCTCCATCAGATCGTAAGCACGAGCCACCACGACGTGTGCTCCTAAGTCACGGCGCCCTTTGCCACGCAAGCCCCAAGAGCTGTCTGCACAAACACCGGTGACGCTTCTAAAGGCCGCGCCAGGGTTCAAGACGAGATGGATGAGACCAGTGGAAAGTCAGCGGTAACCATCTAGGCTACACCATTACATCGATGACCCATGGAGTCCCTGGCCAGGACCTGCCCCGAAAGCCGTGGAAACCCTCAACCGCTTGAGGACAGGCATCGGACACTATGGTGAAGCGAAGACGAGGTGGGGCCCTCGTGGACAGCGAGGCCTCCTGCGAGAGTGGGGAACCCAAACACAGCAGTGGGCACACAGTCACCGTTGCCCAAACCACCGGCAACCCAATGGTGAAGAGGTCTGATTGACCTGGATGATGAACGTTGGCCTGCTCGCTAACGGAAGCTGCAGGTCTAAAAGACACCGGACAGAAGCAGGAGGAAAAGCCACCGCTTCAGGACAGAGGTGCGCCATGTTGGTGAGCGGCCGTAACTAGGGGCCAGCGCGTCCGGGTGGCCTCCTTGAACGGGCGGGATCATGAGAAAAACACGTGGTTTTATGCTGCCATCCGGGGTGGTGAAGGGGGCGGGATGGAGGACTGGGTCCATGTGTACCCGTGATAGTGAGGCACCCCGCCAACCGCTCACAGATGCGGCCCAGCCCCGAGGCAGATCAGGTTTGCCACCCCTGCCTTATGCCTTTATGACCCCTCCTGAGTTTACGCCAGCGATAGATAGACACAATAAGCTGGAGTAACTCAGCGGTCAGCAGCATCTGTGGAGAAACATGGACAGGTGGCTTTCTGGGTCAAGACCCATTATCTTCAGCCTTCAAATTCAGTTACCCAGCCTTTGTGTGTTTTCTTTGTCCTGTTAATTGTACTGTGTTTGGCTTATGTCCCTCTCAACCCTTCCTATCACCAGAGGTATTTAAAATTTCTTTTAAAAGTGGTAGTTGTACCGCTTCTGACAGCTTCCTTGGCAGGTTCATTCCAGATCCGGATACTTCTGAGTGCAAAGATGCCCCAGAGGCTGGCTGTACACTCGGGAAGTTAAGAAGGATGAGAGTGGATCTAATTGAAACATATAAGATTATTAAGGGTGTTTACCCACATTAGGCGTATTGTGCTCAGTGTTGCTCTCTTGCTCTGGAAGGAAGTCACGCGAAGATGGGAGAAAGATCGCAGAGAGGATTTGCAAGGATGTTGCCAGGACATGAGGGCCTGAGCTACCGGGAGAGAGGCACAGGTGGGTATGTGGATGGGTGGGGTAGGGGGGTGGGGTGGGTATTTAGCAGCTAAAGGGTGGCTTAGATTGGGGGGTTAGGTGTTGCGGGGTTGGAGGGGGGAGGGTTGGGGTAGGCTTTGGATGGGGTGGGTGTTGGGAGGTTCGGTGGGGATGGGTGGAGTTGGGTATTGGGGCGGGAGGGTGGGGTGGGGAATATTTTTTGGGTAGGGGGATCCGGGATTGGGGGGGGTGCTGGGGGGGGTGGGGGAGGTTGGGATGGGGTGGGAGGGGGTGGAGGAGGGTGGGGTTGGGGGGATATGGGGGGTTGGGGGATGGTAGGTTGGGTTTAGGATTTGGGTTTTAGAGTTTTGGGAGGGTGCATGGGTAGAAGGTGAGGTGGGGTTGAGATGGGTACTAATATATTGGGGTTTGGTATGGTGCTAGAGGGAGGGGTTCGCGGGCAAGGGGGTTTGTGGGTTGGGGGTAGGGGGGGGGGGGATGGGGGGGTTGGTTAGGGGGGGTATGGTGTGGTTCTGGCAGGTGGGGGGGGGTGGTGGGTTTTTTGGGTGGGGTATTATTGGGGGGGGTAGGTTGGTGGTGAAGATGGGGTTGGGGGGAGGGGTTTAGGGGGGGGTGGGATTTTGGTTGTTATTAATAGTTTTAGGGGGGTGGTTTGGTTGTGGGGTAGGGGGGTGGGTGGGTGGGTTGAGGGTGGGGTAGGGTTTTGTAGGGTAGGAAGGGGGGGTGTGGTGGGATTGCTTTTTGGTGGGGAGGGTGGGTGGGGTCATGGGGGGTGGGGGGGGTGGGTGTAGGGTGATGGGTAAGAGTATGGGTTTGTGGGGTGGGGTATATGAGTCGTTAGGGTAGAGGGGGGTTTAGATTGGTCGGGGGTAAGGTGGTGGGTGGTTGTTGGGTGGGGGTGGGTTGGGGAGTGTATGTTTCTGGTGGGGGTGGGTAGTTGTAGGGAGGGTTGGTGTTGGGTATCGATCGGGGTTTATTTGGTTAGGAGGGTGGAAGATGGGAGGTTGATTGGGTGGTGTGGGGGTTTATGTTTGTGGGGGGGGGATTGCCAAGGGTTGGGGTTTTGTGGATGTATTAGTGGGCGTTGAAGATAGTTAGGGGGGTTGGATGGTGGGGGGGATCGGGAGGGAAGGGCATAGCTGGGGGTGGGTAGTTGCTGGGGTGTGGTGTATAATGTGGGGTTGGTGGGGTGGGTGGGTATTGTGGAAGGAGCGGTGGGGTTGGGGGGGTATGTTCGGGTGGGTATTGGGTATGGGGGGGGGGGGTTTGGTACTAGGTTGGTGGTGGGGGATATTTGGGGTGATGGAAAGGGGAGGAGGGGAGGGGAGGTTTGTGTGGTATGTGGTGGGGGGTGGGTATTGTGGGTGGGTACGGGGTGGGGGGGTGCTGTATCGTGGGTAAGTTTGGGTGGGGTGGTAAGATTTGTGTGTTTGGGCTGGAGTTGGGGTTTGGTGGTTTTCGGGGCGGTCTATTAGGAGTATTAGGGTTGGGGAGGGTATGGTGTTAGAGGGAGGGGTGGTTTGGTGGGAGGGTAGTGTGTGGGTGGGGTGGTTGGGAGGTTTTTGGGGTAAGGAGGTGTGGGTGGCGGGAGTATAAAGGGGGGGGTGGGAGGGATGGATTTAGGCGCAGTGGCATGAGGGGAGTGTGGGGGTTCTGGGTGGGGGGTAGGCTTGTGGGGGGTGGTGGGTGGGGATGTGGTATAAGGAGGGGATATGAGAGGGGTATTGGGAGGGGGTAGGGTTTCGCGGGGTCTTGGGGTATTGGTGGCGTGGGTGGGGGGGTGGTGGGTGGTCATATTTGTGGTTAGGGCTGGTGGGTAAGTGGGGTGGAGGAGGGGTTGGATAGGTGGTTGGGGTGCATTATTTTGTACGTAGCGGACTATAGGGTGGGTGGGGGCGAGGTAGGGTTAGGGTCTTGGGGGGATCAAAATAGGCTTTTGGGGGGTAGGAGGTTGGGTGGTTTTGGTCATGGAGGAGGTTATATGTGGTATTTTGGTGGGGTGGTGGGGGGGGGGGGGGGGTGGGTAGGGGTTGATTTGGGTTGTTTGGAAAGGAGGGGGAGGGGGATAACGTTGGAAGGGGGGGAGGGTGGTTGGGTCGGGGGGATGGGTGGTAGTTTCTGTGGTTGTTGTTGGGGAGGTGGCTGGCTGGGTTGGGTACTGGATAAGGGTTGGGGGTGGGGGGGTAGGGAGGGGGGGGGGGGCTTCACGGGTAGGTGAAGGGGGGTACAGGTGCGGGGGGTGGGTGGGGGTGGTTCGGGGTGGGTGGTTTTTAATCATGGTAGGGGAGGGGGTAGGTGGGTTGGTGTATGGTATGGTATCCATGGTGGGTTGGTGTTAAATTTCTGGGATGGAGGGTTTGTGGAGGGGGGTTCTATGGGGTAGGGGGAGGGAGGTGGGGTAGGTTTGGGTATAGGTGTTTTGGATGGTGGTTTGTTGGTTTGTGGGATATTTGTGGGCGTGGTTCGGGGGGGGTTGTGGGGGTTTTGGTGGGGGTGGGGGGGTAAGGGGGTTTGGTGGGATGGGAGGGTGGGGTAGAGGGAGGTGGGGTTTAGGTGGTGGTGTGGGTAGGGGGTTAGAGTGGGGGGGGGGGGGGGTGGGGGGTTAGGGTGGTGGGTTGGGGGTAACGCAGGTTATGGTGGGTTGTGGTAGGGGGGTTGGGTAGGCTTATGAGGTTAGTGGGGGTGTGGGTGGGGGGGGGGTTAGGGGGTTGGGGTTGGGTGGGGTAGGTAGGCTGTGGTGGGGTAGGTTGCTGGGGGTAGGTGGGTTAGCCGGGGTGGGGGTGAGGCTATGGTAGCGGGGGGCGGGGGTAATTTGGGGGGGGGGTAGGTTTGGTGGTTTGGGTATGGGTGGGTAGGGGTGGGTTAGGGGGGGTTATTCTTGGGTGGAGGTGGTTGGGGCGGGGGGGTAAGGGGTGGGTAGATTGGGGGGGTTCGTGGGGTAGGGGTTGGGTAGGGTGGTGGTAGGGGTTAGGGAGTACAGGTGGATATCTGGGTTATGGGGGGGTTTCACGGGTCAGGGGGGGGGGGGGGGTCATGGTGGGTTGGGTTAGGGGGTAAGGGTGGGGGCATGATAATTGGGTAGGTGATAAGGGTGGGTATTCGTTGGGGGGTAGGGGGGGGTATGGTGGGGTTTGGGTAAACTGTGTTAGGTGCGGAATGGGGGGGGTAATGGGGGTAGGGTGGGTTCTTTCGGTTGGGGTTGGGGGGTGGGGTGGTGGTCATGGGGGTGGCTGGAGGGGGGGGTGGTGTTAGGTAGTGGTGGGGGGTTATTGGGGGTGGTGTGGGGGTCGGTTTCTCAGGTGTAGGGTAGGCTACGGGTTTTGGCGGTGGGTTGGTTGGGGGGTGGTGGGTAGGGTGGTAGGTTGGGGTTGGGTAGATGGGTATGGGTAGGGATGGTTGGGTTGGGTGAGGTAGGCTGGTGGGGTATTTAAGGGAGTTGGGGGGGGGGGTAATGTGGCGGGTTGAGGGAGGCATTATGGGGGGGTAGGGTGGGTGGGTATTTGGGTAGGGGGGCGGCGGGGGAGGGGGGTAATCTGGGTGATGGGGGGGTGGGTAGCTGGGGGGGGTGATGGGTAGGGGGGGGGTACGTGGGGGTTATTGGGGGTATTTGGGGGGTGGGTGGGGTAGGTGGTTGGGTCCCCCACACCCCCCGTGTGTGGGGTGGGAGGTTGGGGTCTTGGACTGGTGGGCAAGGATGTTGCCAGGACATGAGGGGCCTGAGCTACAGGGAGAGGCTGGGTAGGCTATGACCATTCCTTGGAGGGCATTTAGAACGGAGACGAGGAAACACTTTTTCACACAGAGAGTTGTGAGTCTGTGGAATTCTCTGCCTCAGAGGGCGGTGGAGGCCGGTTCTCTGGATACTTTCAAGAGAGAGCTAGATAGGGCTGTTAAAAATAGCGGAGTCAGAGGATATGGGGCGAAGGCAGGAACATACAAGGAATTTGCCTTGGTGCTCCACCCGCAAGTGACAACATGACACACAGTGACACGCTTAAAAATAGCGGAGTCAGGGGATATGGGGAGAAGGCAGGAATGGGGAACTGATTGGGGATGATCAGCCATGATCACATTAAATGGTGGTGCTGGTTCAAAGGGCTGAATGGCCTACTCCTGCACCTGTTGTCTATTGTCTATTCACCATGAACCTACAGTATGTCCTCTGGTTCTTGATTCCCCAACTCTGGGTAAAAGACTATGCATTTACCCTACCTATTTATCTATTACCCTGTTTAACCTGCGCCCTCTAGTTTTAGAATCCTCTACCCTGGGGAACAGACTGTGAGCGTTCACTTTACCCGTGCCCCTCATGATCTTGTACACCTCAATAAGGTCACCCCTCAGCCCCTACACTCCACAGGAAAGAGTCAAGCCCATCCAACCCACCGAACACTGGGTTATATTGGCTAAACGTAAAGACCTTTTGAGAAAGGTACTTTGTCAGTGGACAAATTTATCTTTGTTCCATTCAACTAAAGTGTGGCATTTATTTTAATGAGTTTTCATTGTGTTGATTGGATGGATTATTTTTCTTTCCACGCATCGTAGAGGATTCTTCATCACTCTGCACTCGATAGAAAACAGGCCCTTGGACATGTGGTTAGATTCTATAATTGGTTTCTGATTGGCTTGCCAATCAATACCCCTTCATACTGAAGTGAAATAATGTGCCATACAGTCATGGTCATAGAATTATAGACAATAGTCAACAGACAATAGGTGCAGGAGGAGGCCATTCGGCCCTTCGAGCCAGCACCGCCATTCATTGTGATCATGGCTGATCATCCACAATCAGTACCCCGTTCCTGCCTTCTCCCCATATCCCCTGACTCTGCTGTCTTTAAGAGCTCTATCTAGCTCTCTCTTGAAAGTGTCATGAGAACCGGCCTCCACCGCCCTCTGAGGCAGAGAATTCCACAGACTCACCACTCTCTGTGTGAAAAAGTGTTTCCTCGTCTCCGTTCTAAATGGCTTACCCCTTATTCTTAAACTGTGGCCCCTGGCTCTGGACTCCCTCAACAACTGGAACATGTTTCCTGCCTCTAGCGTGTCCAAACCCTTAATAATCTTATATGTTTCAATGAGATGCCCTCTCATCATTCTAAATCCCGGAGTGTGCAAGCCCAGCCGCTCCATTCTCTCAGCATATGACAGTCCCTCCCATTTTGTTGTAAGGCACATTTGAATCCCCTGATTACTGAACCAGACAAGTTCCAGACTACCTAAACATAAATTCAGCGTGACTGCGATCCGGCGGAGGTGTTGGCTGTGGTTCTGACAGGACACGCAGAGTTCACAACCAAAATAGAAGCACTCAGCGGGACAGCGAGACAGAGTCAGGCTCAGGACTGATTAGAGTAGAGGCAACTCTGGGGCACTGGTGTTGGGCAATCTGCAGGCGTGTCCCCGGGGGGTGGGGGGACACTAACAGAGGCATTAACTAAACAAATGCAGCCTAAAGGCCCTGTCCCACTTAAGCCGATTTCCTCGGTGACAACCGGCGACCCATTGGGACGTCCACCTACGACCACACCTACAACAACCTACGTACACTCGCGACAAGCTACGACCACAACCGAAGACCACAACGAAGACAACTGAAGACAATTCAGTCGCCGGTACCTGTTGCCGGTTGGCGTAGGTTGACGTAGGTAGTCGCCAATGGAATTCGCCGGTCGGCCCCGGCGACAGCCTATGACAGCACCTATGTCAGGAGAGGTCAAGCTACGCTCACTGGCGTCAAACCCAACTGTCGCCGACTGTCGGTGAAACTTTTAGAACGTTGAAAATCCAGCGGCGACCAGAAAGACGCTACGACTCTTTGGGCGACAGAGGAGACGACTCACGGCCACACAGGCGACAACCCAGTGACCATGTGGTGACAGCCTAGTCGCCTGTAGTCACCTAAAAAAAATCACCAAAGTGGGACAGGCCCTCAACTCTGCATTCACCTACTGGAGGGAAAAGCAGAGAGGGGCAAAGTGTAAAGGAGATGTGCGGGGCAGGTATTTTACACAGAGGGGGGTGGGTGCCTGGAACGCGCTGCCAGGGGTGGGGGTGGAGGCAGATACGATAGTGGTGTTTAAGAGGCTTTTGGACAGGCACATAGATATGCAGGGAACGGAGGGATACGGGTCACATGCAGGCAGAGGAGTGTTGGTCTCAGTTCAGTTTGGTTTATTGTCACGTGTAATGAGGTACAGTGAAAAGCTTTTGTGTTGTGTGCTAACCAGTCAGCGGAAAGGCAATACAATAGTCCACAGTGTATAGATACAGGATAAAGGGAATAACGTTCAGTGCAAGATAAAGTCCGATTAAAGATCGTCCACGGGTCTCAATGAGGTTGCTGGTACGTCAGGACTGCTCTCTAGTTGTTGATAGGATGGTTCAGCATTGGTTTCATGTACAGCACATACATTGTGGGCTGAAGGGCCACTGTACACTGTTAACATTTATACCAATTCTACACGGCCATCGTAGAGTCTGTCCTCACCTTCTCCATCATGGTCTGGTTTGGCTCAGCCACCAAGCACGACACCTGGAGGCTGCAGCGAATCGTCCGATCAGCAGAGAAGGTTATTGGCTGCAACCTTCCCTCCATTGATGAACTGTACACTGCAAGGGCCAGGAAGCGAGCGGGCAAGATCATCTCTGACCCCTCTCACCCTGGCCACAAACTCTTTGAATCACTTCCCTCTGGAAGGCGACTCCGGACTGTCAAAGCTGCCACAGCCAGACATAAAAACAGCTTTTATCCACGAGTAGTTGCTCTACTCAACAGCCAAAAATCTGTAGCCTCCCTTTGATCTGGTATTTTGTTGGTTCACATGCTTAATCAATGGTGTTTTATCATTTATGTTTTATTATTATTAATGTTTAGTGTTCTTTGAGTCATTCGTAACTGTCACTGTATGTCATGTTGTTACTTGTGGGTGGAGCACCAAGGCAAATTCCTTGTATGTGAATACTTGGCCAATAAACTTACTTACTTACTTACTGTTCTATGTTGCATATTCAACCTCCCTGCATGATGTGACGATGTCACCTGCACCTGGTTCCGGCCGATAGATGCGTGTGAGTGTGACGCTGACTGACTGGCGTAGCGTAGTTTAGTTTTGAGAAACAGGCCCTTCGGCCCAGCGAGCCCGCCCCGACCAGGCCAATTAGCCTACAAACCTGTCGTTGAAACGTGTTGAAACATATAAGATCATTAAGGGCTTGGACACGCTAGAGGCAGGAAACATGTTCCCGATGTTGGGGGAGTCCAGAACCAGGGGCCACAGTTTAAGAATAAGGGGTAAGCCATTTAGAACGGAGACGAGGACGTTTTCTCACAGAGAGTTGTGAGTCTGTGGAATTCTCTGCCTCAGAGGGCGGTGGAGGCCGGTTCTCTGGATACTTTCAAGAGAGGCCCACAGAGGCCCACAGGAGAGGCCCACAGGAGCCGTTGGTGGAAGTGAAGGAGGGGGAGGGCGACACCCGACCGGTAGGTTAAAAATCGAGCGCGGGGCTTGTGTTTCCAGAGGCCCACAGGAGCCGTTGGTGGAAGTGAAGGAGGGGGAGGAGCGACACCCGACCGGTAGTTTAAAATCTAGCGCGGGCTTGTGTTTCCAGAGGCCCACAGGAGCCGTTGGTGGAAGTGAAGGAGGGGGAGGAGCGACACCCGACCGGTAGGTTAAAAAAATCTAGCGCGGGGCTTGTGTTTCCAGAGGCCCACAGGAGCCGTTGGTGGAAGTGAAGGAGGGGGAGGAGCGACAACCGGTAGGTTTAAAATCTAGCGCGGGGCTTGTGTTTCCAGAGGCCCACAGGAGCCGTTGGTGGAAGTGAAGGAGGGGGAGGAGCGACACCCGAGGTAGGTTTAAAATCTAGCGCGGGGCTTGTTTTTCCAGAGGCCCACAGGAGCCGTTGGAGGAAGTGAAGGAGGGGAGGAGCGACACCCCGACCGGTAGGTTAAAAATCTAGCGCGGGGCTTGTGTTTCCAGAGGCCCACAGGAGCCGTTGGTGGAAGTGAAGGAGGGGGAGGAGCGACACCCGACCGGTAGGTTTAAAATCTAGCGCGGGGCTTGTGTTTTCCAGAGGCCCACAGGAGCCGTTGGTGGAAGTGAAGGAGGGGGAGGAGCGACACCCGGACCGGTAGGTTTAAAATCTAGCGCGGGGCTTGTGTTTCCAGAGGCCCACAGGAGCCGTTGGTGGAAGTGAAGGAGGGGGGAGGAGCGACACCCGACCGGTTAGGTTTAAAATCTAGCGCGGGGCTTGTGTTTCCAGAGGCCCACAGGAGCCGTTGGAGGAAGTGAAGGAGGGGGAGGAGCGACACCCGACGGTAGGTTTAAAATCTAGCGCGGGGCTTGTGTTTCCAGAGGCCCCACAGGAGCCGTTGGAGGAAGTGAAGGAGGGGGAGGAGCGAACACCCGACCGGTAGGTTTAAAATCTAGCGCGGGGCTTGTGTTTTCCAGAGGCCCACAGGAGCCGTTGGAGGAAGTGAAGGAGGGGGAGGAGCGACACCCGACCGGTAGGTTTAAAAATCTAGCGCGGTGGCTTGTGTTTCCAGAGGCCCACAGGAGCCGTTGGAGGAAGTGAAGGAGGGGGAGGAGCAGAGCACCATGGGTGGCTCTGCAGAGCACCATGGGTGGCTCTGCAGCACATGTGCTGCAGAGCACCATGGGTGGCTCTGCAGCACATGAGGGGGGAAAAAAGAGGGGAAGGGCAATAGTAATAGGGGATTCAATTGTCAGGGGAATAGATAGGCGTTTCTGCGGCCGCAAACGAGACTCCAGGATGGTATGTTGCCTCCCTGGTGCAAAGGTCAGGGATGTCACTGAACGGCTGCAGAACATTCTGGAGGGGGAGGGTGAACAGCCAGTTGTCGTGGTGCATGTTGGCACCAACGATATAGGTAAAAAAAGGGATGAGGTCCTACAAGGTGAATTTAGGGAGCTAGGAGATAAACTTAAAAGTAGGACCTCAAAGGTAGTAATCTCCGGATTACTACCAGTACCACGGGCCAGTCAGAGTAGAAATAGGAGGATAATGCAAATGAATACGTGCTTGAAAAGTGGTGCAAGGGGGGAGGGATTCAAATTTTTAGGGCACTGGGACCAGTTCTGGGGGAGGTGGGACCGGTACAAACAGGACGGTTTGCACTTGGAATGGAATGGAACCAATGTTCTTGGGGGGGAGTGTTTGCTAGTGCTGTCGGGGAGGATTTAAACTAATGTGGCAGGGGGATGGGTACAAGAGCAGAGAGGCAGGAGGGTGTAAAATGAGGGTAGAAGCATTAGGTAGCAAGGTGAAAGGTAAAAAGTGGCAGGCAGACAAAACCAGGGCAAAAATCAAAAAGGGCCACTTTTCAGCAAATTGTATAAGGGGTAAATGCGTTGTAAAGACAAGCCTGAAGGCTTTGTGTCTCAATGCAAGGAGTATTCGTAATAAGGTGGACGAGTTGAACGTGCAGATAGATATTAATGATTATGATATAGTTGGGATCACGGAGACATGGCTCCAGGGTGACGTAGGCTGGGAGCTGAACATCCAGGGATATTCAATATTCAGAAGGGATAGAGAGAAAGGAAAAGGAGGTGGGGTAGCGTTGCTGGTTAGAGAGGAGATTAAAGCAATGGAAAGGAAGGACATTAGCTTGGAGGATGTGGAATCGTATGGGTAGAGCTACAAAACACTAAGGGGCAGAAAACGCTGGTGGGTGTTGTGTACAGGCCACCTAACAGTAGCAGAGAAGTTGGGGATGGTATCAAACAGGAAATTAGAAATGCGTGCGACAAAGGCAAAACAGTTATAATGGGTGACTTCAATCTACATATAGATTGGGTTAATCAAATTGGCAGGGGTGCTGAGGAAGAGGATTTTTTGGAATGTAATGCGGGATAGTTATCTAAATCAACATGTAGGGGAACCAACGAGAGAGCAGGCTATTTTAGACTGGGTTTTGAGTAATGAGGAAGGGGTAATTAGCCGTTCTTGTTGTACGTGCCCCCTTGGGCAAGAGTGACCATAATATGGTTGAGTTCTTCATTAGGATGGAGAGTGACATTGTTAATTCAGAAACAATGGTTCTGAACTTAAAGAAAGGTAACTTTGAGGGTATGAGACGTGAATTGGCCAAGATTGACTGGCAATTAATTCTAAAAGGGTTGACGGTGGATATACAATGGAAGACATTTAAAGATTGCATGGATGAACTACAAAAATTGTTCATCCCAGTTTGGCAAAAGAATAAATCGGGGAAGGTAGTGCATCCGTGGATAACAAGGGAAATCAGGGATAGTATCAAAGCAAAGGATGATGCGTACAAAGTAGCCAGAAAAAGCAGCATACCAGAGGATGGGAGAAATTCAGAGACCAGCAGAGGAGGACAAAGGGCTTAATTAGGAAAGGAAAAATAGATTATGAAAGAAAACTGGCAGGGAACATAAAAACTGACTGCAAAAGTTTTTATAGATATGTGAAGAGAAAGAGGTTAGTTAAAACAAATGTAGGTCCCTTGCAGTCAGAAAACAGGTGAGTTGATCATGGGGAACAAGGATATGGCGGACCAATTGAATAACTACTTTGGTTCCGTCTTCACTAAGGAAGACATAAATAATCTGCCTGAAATAGCAGGGGACTGTGGGTCAAAGGAGGAAATTGAGTGAAATCCAGGTCAGTCGGGAAGTGGTGTTGGGTAAATTGAATAGATTAAAGGCCGATAAATCCCCAGGGCCAGATAGGCTGCATCCCAGAGTACTTAAGGAAGTAGCTCAGGAAATAGTGGATGCATTAGTGATAATCTTTCAAAACTCTTTAGATTCTGGGAGTAGTTCCTGAGGATTGGCGGGTAGCAAATGTAACCCCTCTTTTTAAGAAGGGAGGGAGAGAGAAAACGGGGAATTACAGACCAGTTAGTCTAACATCGGTAGTGGGGAAACTGCTAGAGTCAGTTATTAAAGATGGGATAGCAGCACATTTGGAAAGTGGTGAAATCATTGGACAAAGTCAGCATGGATTTACAAAAGGTAAATCATGTCTGACGAATCTTGTGGAATTTTTCGAGGATGTAACTAGTAGCGTGGATAAGGGAGAACCAGTGGATGTGGTATATCTGGACTTCCAGAAGGCTTTCGACAAGGTCCCACATAAGAGATTAGTATACAAACTTAAAGCATACGGTATTAGGGGTTCAGTATTGATGTGGATAGAGAACTGGCTGGCAAACAGGAAGCAAAGAGTAGGAGTAAACGGGTCCTTTTCACAATGGCAGGCAGTAACTAGTGGGGTACCGCAGGGCTCAGTGCTGGGACCCCAGCTATTTACAATATATATTAATGATCTGGATGAGGGAATTGAAGGCATTATCTCCAAGTTTGCGGATGACACTAAGCTGGGGGGCAGTGTTCGCTGTGAGGAGGATGCTAGGAGACTGCAAGGTGACTTGGATAGGCTGGGTGAGTGGGCAAATGTTTGGCAGATGCAGTATAATGTGGATAAATGTGAGGTTATCCACTTTGGTGGCAAAAACAGGAAAGCAGAATATTATTTAAATGGTGGCCGATTAGGAAAAGGGGAGATGCAGCGAGACCTGGGTGTCATGGTACACCAGTCATTGAAAGTAGGCATGCAGGTGCAGCAGGGCAGTGAAAAAAGCGAATGGTATGTTAGCTTTCATAGCAAAAGGATTTGAGTACAGGAGCAGGGAGGTTCTACTTCAGTTGTACAGGGTCTTGGTGAAGACCACACCTGGAGTATTGCGTGCAGTTTTGGTCTCCAAATCTGAGGAAGGACATTATTGCCATAGAGGGAGTGCAGAGAAGGTTCACCAGACTGATTCCTGGGATGTCAGGACTGTCTTATGAAGAAAGACTGGATAGACTTGGTTTATACTCTCTGGAATTTAGGAGATTAAGAGGGGATCTTATAGAAACTTACACAAAATTCTTAAGGGGTTGGACAGGCTAGATGCAGGAAGATTGTTCCCGATGTTGGGGAAGTCCAGGACAAGGGGTCACAGCTTAAGGATAAGGGGGAAATCCTTTAAGACCGAGATGAGAAAGACTTTCTTCACACAGAGAGTGGTGAGTCTCTGGAACTCTCTGCCAACAGAGGGTAGTTGAGGCCAGTTCATTGGCTATATTTAAGAGTGAGTTGGATGTGGCCCTTGTGGCTAAGGGGATCAGAGGGTATGGAGAGAAGGCAGGTACGGGATACTGAGTTGGATGATCAGCCATGATCATATTGAATGGCGGTGCAGGCTCGAAGGGCTGAATGCCTACTCCTGCACCTAATTTCTATGTTCTATGTTTTCTATGAGAGAGCTAGATAGGGCTCTGAAAGATAGCGGAGTCAGGGGATATGGGGAGAAGGCAGGAACGGGGTACTGATTGGGGATGATCAGCCATGAGAGGCAGAAAATTCCACACTCACAACTCTCTGTGTGAAAAAGTGTTTCCTCGTCTCCGTTCTAAATGGCTTACCCCTTATTCTTAAACTGTGTGTGTGTGTGGCCCCTGGTTCTGGACTCCCCCAACATCGGGAACATGTTTCCTGCCTCTAGCGTGTCCAAACCCTTAACAATCTTATATGTTTCAATGAGATTCCCTCTCATCCTTCTAAACTCCAGAGTGTACAAGCCCAGCCGCTCCATTCTCTCAGCATATGACAGTCCCGCCATCCCGGGAATTAACCTTGTGAACCTACGCTGCACTCCCTCAATAGCAAGAATGTCCTTCCTCAAATTCGGGGACCAAAACTGCACACAATACTCCAGGTGCGTGGGTTTGACGCCAATGAGCGTAGCTTGACGTAGTTACTGTCGTAGGTTGTGTCCAGGTTAACGTAGGTTGTCGCCAGGATGTCGTAGGATGTGACGTAGATTGTCGCCGGTGCCAACTTCGGTGAATTCCATTGTCGTATTCACTGGCGCGCGCTTAAAAAATTGCCTAACGTCGCCGGTTTTTCGGCGACCTGCTACGACTATGACCGACACCGGCAGTCGCCTAAAAATCGCCTAAGTGGGACAGGCCCATTACGATCAGTTGGTGCGAGAATGAATCACCTTGGCCACCCAATTCCAGCTGAGAGTTAGTTGAGTTGATTTGAGCTTAGTTTAGTTTGGTTTAGAGATAAAGCGCGGAAACCAGTCCGCACCGATCAGTGACTAACGTTTATGCCCCTGTCCCACTTAGGAAACCTGAACGGAAACCTCTGGAGACTTTGCGCCTCACCCAAGGTTTCTGCGCGTTTCCCGGAGGTTCTCAGAGGTTCCCGGAGGTTTTTGTCAGTCTCCCTAATGGTCGAAAGTGGTTTCCGCTTCTTCTATGTTCCAGCGATTATTTCAAAAAATTCAAAACCGGCCGCGACTAAAAATAGGTTGCCGTTTTAAAAATCGTTAATTTTTTATTCGAAGCCGGTTGCGATGCTAGTTGAAGATGGTTGCCGGAGGTTGCAGGTAGTGGAAGGGGGCATAACACTATCCTACACACACACGGGACAATTTGCAATTTTACCGAAGCCAATTAACCTACAAACCTCCCACGTCTCTGGAGAACCCGATGAAAACCCACGCGGTCACAGGATGAATGTACAAACTGCGAACAGACAGCACCTGTAGTCAGGATAGAACCCGGGGCTCTGGCGCGGTGAGGCGGCAACTCTACTGCTCCGCCACTGTGCTACCCCTACATCTTTGTACGGCACCCAGTCTAACACTTGAGAGAAATCCGATCAAATCCATGCTGATGAAATCCTTGCAGTGAACCAGATGGCATCTCCTTGTCAAATCCATTCTGATCCCTTCAGCAAATCCAGTCCATTCCCGCAGGACCGACACCGGGCAGACAGCCTTACAGTGTCAGGGTGAAAGACTTAGTTATTAATTGATTGTTGTCATATTTAAGCTTCCCTGTTGTAAAAGGCCAATTGTAATGCATGATGGGATTTGGACAACTCACATCGTGACAAGGGTTTTTTTAACTTAAGTTGAATAGCTCACAGCTCTCTTACAAGGTTTTTTTAATGTAAGTTGAAGAGGTTAATCAGATAAGAAGGGGCCCAGAGGATGCCATTGGGGTGTCTGGCTTTTGGCAAAGAGTGAAAAACAACTCCATATTTGGAGGCTGATGATGGTGTTTGTATATTTACGCCATGCAATTGGTTTAATATCTGTACGTATATAAGCTTGTGTATTCTGATATTTCTGTGTGTGTACTGCTGGAGATTCAGACGTAAAACTGTTGCCTCTGGGTCTCTAGGTCCACACCCGTCAGACGTTAAATTAAAGCTTTGTATGGTCTTAAGAATTTGTACTTTGTCTATCTTTTTAAGTGATCTTTTTCAAGGGGTTATGGGGAGAAGGCAGGAGAATGGGGCTAGGAGGGAGAGGTAGATCAGCCATGATTGAATGGCGGAGCAGACTTGATGGGCCGAAGGGCCTAATTCTGCTCCTAGAACTTATGAACATGGATTTATGAAGCTGATCACATTGCTCAATCATTTCTGGAACATTCTAGATTTCCCCTTGCAGACAAAGCCCGGGAGATAGGTGCAGAGCAAACGTGAAACTCAGCCACAGTGTCTAATGCACAGGAACAAATCATTGTTAAAGCAGAGATAGATAGTTTCTTGATTAGTGCGGGTGTCAGAGGTTATGGGGAGAAGGCAGGAGAATGGGGTTAGGAGGGAGGGATAGATCAGCCATGATTGAATGGTGGAGTAGACTTGAATGGCCTCATTAGAAGGATGAGAGGAGATCTCATTGAAACATATAAGATTGACAGATATGACAGAAATATTTCAAATGTCATTAGAATGGGAATAGTGCCGGAGGATTGGCGTACTGCGCATGTTCCATTGTTTAAAAAGGGTTCAAAGAATAAACCTAGCAATTATAGACCTGTTAGTTTGACATCAGTGGTGGGCAAATTAATGGAAAGGATACTTAGAGATAATATATATAAGCATCTGGATAAACAGGGTCTGATCAGGAACAGTCAATATGGATTTGTGCCTGGAAGGTCATGTTTGACAAACCTTCTTGAATTTTTTGAAGCGGTAACTAGGGAAATTGATGAGGGTAAAACAGTGGATGTTGTCTATATGGATTTCAGTAAGGCCTTTGACAAGGTTCCCCATGGAAGGTTGGTTAAGAAGGTTCAATCTTTGGGTGTTAATGGCGGAGTAGCAAGATGGATTCAACAGTGGCTGAATAGGAGATGTCAGAGAGTAATGGTGGATGGCTGTTTGTCAGGTTGGAAGCCAGTGACCAGTGGGGTGCCTCAGGGATCTGTGTTGGGTCCACTGTTGTTTGTCATGTACATCAATGATCTGGATGATGGGGTGGAAAATTGGATAAGTAAGTATGCAGATGATACTAAGATAGGTGGTGTTGTGGATAATGAAGTAGATTTTCAAAGTCTACAGAGAGATTTGGGCCATATGGAAAAGTGGGCTGAAAGATGGCAGATGGAGTTTAATGCTGATAAGTGTGAGGTGCTACATCTTGGCAGGACAAATCAAAATAGGACGTACATGGTAAATGGTAGGGAATTGAGGAATGCTGTGGAACAGAGGGATCGAGGAATAACTGTGCATAGTTCCCTAAAGGTGGAATCGCATGTAGATAGGGTGGTAAAGAAAGCCTTTGGTGTGCTGGCCTTTATAAATCAGAGCATTGAATATAGGAGTAGGGAAGTAATGTTAAAATTGTACAAGGCATTGGTAAGACCAATTCTGGAGTATGGTGTACAATTTTGGTCGCCTAATTATAGGAAGGATGTCAACAAAATAGAGAGAGTACAGAGGAGATTTACTAGAATGTTGCCAGGGTTCCAGCAACTATGTTACAGAGAAAGTTTGAACAAGTTAGGTCTTTATTCTTTGGAGCGCAGAAGGTTAAGGGGGACTTGATTGAGGTCTTTAAAATGATGAAAGGGATAGACAGAGTTGACATGAATAAGCTTTTCCCATTGAGGGTAGGGAAGATTCAAACAAGAGGGCATGACATGAGAATTAAGGGACAGAAGTTTAGGGGTAACGTGAGGGGGAACTTCTTTACTCAGAGGGTGGTGGCTGTGTGGAATGAGCTTCCAGCAGAAGTGGTGGAGGCAGGATCGATTTTACATTTAAAAGTAAAGTGGATAGGTATATGGACGGGAAGGGAATGGAGTGGTATGGTCTGAGTGCAGGTAGATGGGACTAGGGGAAAACAAATGGTCGGCACGGACTGGAAGGGCCGAGAGGGCCTGTTTCCGTGCTGTAATTGTTATATGGTTATATGTTTATATTGTTAAGGGCTTGGACACACTGGAGGCAGGAAACATGTTCCCGATGTTGGGGAGGTCCAGAACCAGGGGCTACAGTTTAAGAATAAGGAGTAAAGCGATTTAGAACAGAGACGAGGAAACACTTTTTCTCACAGAGAGTTGTGAGTGTGGAATTCTCTGCCTCAGAGGGCGGTGGAGGCCGGTTCTCTGGATGCTTTCAAGAGAGAGCTAGATAGGGCTCTTAAAGATAGCGGAGTCAGGGGATATGGGGAGAAGGCAGGAACGGGGTACTGATTGTGGATGATCAGCCATGATCACATTGAATGGCGGTGCTGGCTTGAAGGGCCAAATGGCCTACTCCTGCACCTATTGTCTGTTGTCTATTCTGCTCCTATCGCTTACTAACATGACAGGGCAGATGGATCGGTGGCTCGGAAGCTGCTGCGGGGCAAGTGGGAGTCGCTACACTTTGGTAGCGGGACTTACACAGTCAATGGTGGAGAGTGTTGCTGAGCAGAGGGGTGGGGGAGTACAGGTGCAAGGTGCCCTGAACGTGGTGGGTCAGGTGGACGGGGGGGGGTGAAGAAGGCGTCTGTCACGCTTGCCTTCATCGGGAAGGGTGTTGAGTACAAACATCGGGACATCATGATGCAGCCGTGTAAGTCGTTGGTGAGACCACACTTGGAGCACGGCGTGTAGTTCTGGTCACCCAGCTACAGGAAGGATGTCATGAAGGTGAAAGGGTGTAGAAGAGATTCACCAGGATGTTACCTGGACTTGAGTTACAGGGAGAAGTTGGATAGGCTGGGGCTTATTTCTGTCTCCAAGGAATAGAGTCCCAGACTTCTCATCCTCTCCCTGTAGCTCACACCCTCTAGTCCTGGCAACATCCTCGTAAATCTTCTCTGAACCCTTTCCAGCTTGACAATATCTTTCCTATAACATGGTGCCCAGAACTGAACACAATATTCTAAATGCGGCCTCACCAACGTCTTATACAACTACAACATCACCTCCCAACTTCTATACTCAATACTCTGACTGATGAAGGCCAATGTGCCAAAAGCCTTTTTGACCACCTTATCTACCTGCGACTCGACCTTCAAGGAACCATGCACCTGTACTCCTAGATCCCTCTGCTCTACAACACTACCCAGAGGCCGACCATTCACTGTATAGGTCCTGCCCTTGTGGGACAATAGACAATAGACAATAGGTGCAGGAGTAGGCCAATCAGCCCTTCGAGCCAGCACCTCCATACAATGTGATCATAGATGGACAAAAGTGCTGGAGAAACTCAGTGGGTGCAGCAGCATCTATGGAGCAAAGGAAATAGGCAACCTTTCTTCAGTGAGTCTGAAGAAGGGTTTCGACCCGAAACGTTGCCTATTTCCTTCGCTCCATCGATGCTGCTGCACCCGCTGAGTTTCTCCAGCACTTTTGTCTACCTTCGATTTTCCAGCATTTGCAGTTCCTCCTTAAACAATTCAATGTGATCATGGCTGACCATCCCCAATAGGTGGACTTCCCAAAATGCAGCACCTGACACATGGTCAGCATGGACAAGATGGGCTGAAGGGCCTGTTTCCGTGCTGTACAGCTCTGTGCCTCGATGATATCTAATGAAATCCCTGCAGTGCACGGGTTGTCTATGAGGAATTGTTCAAATCCCTGCGGAAATATGAAGCTCTTGTGAAAGCAAAGATCGTACATCCACAGTGACAATTCTAATTTTAGATGGCCATAAAAAATACATAATCTGTGCTTTCATAATTGTCCAAACTTCTATTAACCCCGCTGAAAACAATCTTGTGTAAACGCTTCCATGGTGATTCAGTTGAAGAGTTGCCCATTTGTTTGTGCGAAAGGAGGTTGAAGAGCTGATGACAATAACATCATTCAATTAAGAGTGAAAAGCGCAATCATCACTGTCGATTTAAGACAATTACTCATTATGCTCAACATAAAATATTATGCATTCATTTGAAAAATGACCCCTTGCGGTTTACAGGGAGGATTAAATCAGCGTCGCTCGTGGTGATTATAAAGCTGCTAAATTGTTGTGAGGCTCGGTTCGTTCATCAGGGAGCGGCTATTCTGCAATTCTGAAGGGCCTGTCTCACTTTGCGATTTTTATTCGGTAACTGCGAACATCAGCGACTGGCGCCCTAAAAATAGACAATAGAAAATAGACAATAGGTGCAGGAGTAGGCCACTCGGCCCTTCGAGCCAGCACCGGCATTCAATGTGATCATGGCTGATCATCCCCAATCAGTACCCCGTTCCTGCCTTCTCCCCATATCCCCTGACTGCGCTATCTTTAAGAGCCCTATCCAGCTCATCCAGAGAACCGGCCTCCACCGCCCTCTGAGGCAGAGAATTCCACAGACTCACCGCTCTCCATGAGGAAAAGTGTTTCCTCACCTCCCTTCTAAATGGCTTACCCCTTATTCTTAAACTGTGGCCCCTGGTTCTGGACTCCCCCAACATCGGGAACATGTTTCTTGCCTCCAGTGTATCCAAGCCCTTAACAATCTTATATGTTTCAATAAGATATCCTCTCATCCTTCTAAACTCCAGAGTATACAAGCCCAGCCGCTCCATTCTCTCAGCATATGACAGTCCTGCCATCCTGGGAATTAATCTTGTAAACCTACGCTGCACTCCCTCAATAGCAAGAATGTCCTTCCTCAAATTAGGGGACCAAAACGTCACACAATACTCCAGGTGTGGGCTCACTAGGGCCCTGTACAACTGCAGAAGGACCTCTTTGCTCCTGTACTCAACTCCTCTTGTTATGAAGGCACCCAGTGATGCAAGGGTACACTACTGATGATGTGTCCTGTGCCCAACTGTCCTGAAGTTACCCAGGCCAAGATATACGTATACGTACCCCACCCCCCGCCCCCCGATGTTGAGCGTCTACCACTCTCAGCAATCAATGAATGTTGTGAAATGCTCCCCACCTACTGGCACAAGGGACTTCTTAACATCTTGTCATAGAAACATTAGAAACATAGAAATTAGGTGCAGGAGTAGGCCATTCAGGCCCTTCGAGCCTGCATCGCCATTCAATATGATCATGGCTGATCATCCAACTCAGTATCCCGTACCTGCCTTCTCTCCATACCCTCTGATCCCCTTAGCCACAAGGGCCACATCCAACTCACTCTTAAATACAGCCAATGAACTGGCCTCAACTACCCTCTGTGGCAGAGAGTTTCCAGAGACTCACCACTCTCTGTGTGAAAAAAGTCTTTCTCACTCTGTCTTAAAGGATTTCCCCCTTATCCTTAAGCTGTGACCCCTTGTCCTGGACCTTCCCCAACATCGGGAACAATCTTCCTGCATCTAGCCTGTCCAACCCCTTAAGAATTTTGTAAGTTTCTATAAGATCCCCTCTTAATCTCCTAAATTCCAGAGAGTATAAACCGAGTCTATCCAGTCTTTCTTCATAAGACAGTCCTGACATCCCAGGAATCAGTCTGGTGAACCTTCTCTGCACTCCCTCTATGGCAATAATGTCCTTCTCAGATTTGGAGACCAAAACTGCACGCAATACTCCAGGTGTGGTCTCACCAAGACCCTGTACAACTGAAGTAGAACCTCCCTGCTCCTGTACTCAAATCCTTTTGCTATGAAAGCTAACATACCATTCGCTTTTTTCACTGCCTGCTGCACTGCATGCCTACTTCTCAATGCTGGTGTACCATGACACCCAGGTCTCGCTGCATCTCCCCTTTTCCTAATCGGCCACCATTTAAATAATAGTCTGCTTTCCTGTTTTTGCCACCAAAGTGGATAACCTCACATTTATCCACATTATAACTGCATCTGCCAAACATTTGCCCACTCACCCAGCCTATCCAAGTCACCTTGCTGTCTACCTAGCATCCTCCTCACAGCGAACACTGCCACCCCCAGCTTAGTGTCATCCGCAAACTTGGAGATATTGCTTCAATTCCCTCATCCAGATCATTAATATATTGTAAATAGCTGGGGTTCCCAGCACTGAGCCCTGCGGTACCCCACTAGTTTACTGCCTGCCATTGTGAAAAGGACCCGTTTACTCTCCTACTCTTTGCTTCCTGTTTGGCCAGCCAGTTCTCTATCCACATCAATACTGAACCCCTAATACCGTATGCTTTGTATTTGATTCTGAAATTCTGGACCTTAATCGAGTGACTGCTGTGAAAGGGACAGCTGACAACATGGGAAAGTCCATGTGACAGCTTGGAGAGACAGCTGACAGGAGGGAACAGACCCCAATGGGGCCGTCATGGGCTAGCTCCCCATGACAGCAGTCCCCAACGCTGTTTCAGCCTAGTTGGAGACACCCGCTAAATGCTACAAAAAGTGAATTAAAGGAAATACCCCTAGAGCCTGCGAGAGCGGGGGCGCAAGATGGCTCACCGATTGATAACACGGTTTACAGACCAGGAACGGAAACGACCACGGACAAGGAGAGCATGGCACATGAGACATCCACAACAGCTGCGGGACACAAACTTCAGGTGTGCATCTGTGGTTGGGAGAAAAAGAACTCAATGATGGGCTTGAAGATCCACCAAGGGAGGAAAAAGTGCTTGAGAGAGCAGAGACATGGGCCTCGCCTTGACCAGTACTTCTTACGAAGCAACCAGTCAAATCAGTCGAATGAAGCACAGCGACGGGACACAAACCAAAGTTCGCAGAGCATCAGCACCCATGTCACTGAAGAGAGTGATACAAGCACAGAAATGCCGGTGGAGGAGCCCACGCAACAACTACAAAGACCTCCATTGGAGGAAAGATCAAAGGGCACAAACCTGGAGTGAAGTGGCCCAAAGCTGTTGAAAAGAAAGAGTGGAGACGGTCAACAGTGACCTTATACATATCTTGGAGCAACAAGTGGGCACAGCAGTGAAAAGCTTGAAAGGATGGGCAACATAATCTACAGCTATGGAGAAGAACGGTTTGGGGTGAGTAAAGGGAGAGGTGGAAAGAAGTTACCAACACCAATCAAGTCCAGGAGGCAGCAGGAGATCGAGAGGCTAATCAGAGAGAGGAGACAGTTGAAAAAGCAATGGAAAAAAGCAACTGACGCAGAGAGAGAAGGTCTCATGCTACTCCAAGAGGACATCAAGAGCCGATTGGCAACCTTGCGAAAAGCAGAGAACATGAGGAAACTTCGCAAGAAGAAAGAACACACAAGAACACGGTTCTACAAAGACCCTTTCAAGTTCATCAAAGACCTCTTCGCAAAGGAAAAAAGGGGAACTTTGAAAACATCAAAACAAGAATTGGAGGAACCCCTGGAAAAGGCCCACCAAGACACGAAAAGGCATGAGCAGTTAGTCATCCCACATGACATCCCACCTATTCAACCACCTGAATTCAACCTGGACACCAGCCCTCCGAAATGGAAAGAGGTAGAGAACACTGTCCGGCGAGCAAGAGCAGCATCAGCCCCGGGGCCAAACGGAGTACCATACAAGCTCTACAAGAATGCACCGGATGTGTTACGCTTTCTATGGAAGCTCATGAGGGTGGGTGTGAAGAAGAAGCAAACAATACCTAAGGTGTGGCGAAGGGCCGGCGGCATACTAATACCTAAAGAAAAGGATGCATCAGACATCAGCCAATTCCGGCCAATATGTCTCCTCAACGTCGAGGGAAAAATCTTTTTCAGCATTGTATCACAAAGGCACTCCACCTATCTGGTAACAAACAAGTACATTGATACATCTGTACAGAAAGCAGGAATTCCAGGATTTCCGGGCCCTGCTTGGAGCATACAAGCATGATCTGGCACCAGATCCAAGCAGCTAAGAAGGACAAGAGAGACCTAGATGTGATCTTCCTTCGATCTGGCCAATGCATTTGGTTCAGTTCCACATGAACTCCTTTGGGAATCTTTTGCCTTTTTCCATGTACCAGAGCTCATTCACCACACTGGTCAAAGAACTATTTCCAAGACCTGCAGCTGTGCTTCACAACAGCTGAATTCAGTACAACATGGCAGCGCTTGGAAGTAGGCATCATGGCAGGGCTGCACAGTCTCAACCCTTGGCCTTTACAATGGCCATGGAAGTCATCATCAGGGCCTCAAAATGGGTGGTGGGCGGTGAACGAACCAGGGCTGGGCTCCATCTGCCACCCATCAGGG
The DNA here is from genome assembly GCA_035221665.1 of Okamejei kenojei. Lineage (NCBI taxonomy): Eukaryota > Metazoa > Chordata > Chondrichthyes > Rajiformes > Rajidae > Okamejei > Okamejei kenojei. The sequence continues at coordinate 3,792,453 of CM069135.1, read as the reverse complement.
CATACATGGACGATATGACAACAATAACCACTACTGCAGCATGCACCAAGCGGCTACTTGGAAAGCTGCAGGAGAACATCAAGTGGGCCCGAATGAAAATCAAACCAAGTAAATCTCGAAGCATCTCCATAGTTAAGGGGGTGCTTAGAGACACAAGGTTCTGCATCGGTGACGACCTAATACCAACAGTGTCTGAGCAGCCAGTAAAAAGGCCTGGGCAGATGGTACAACGCAAGTCTCAAGGACAAAGAGCAGGTGCAACAACTAAGGCAAGAAATTGTCAACAGCCTGGAGAACATCAATCAGACCCTACTGCCTGGGAAACTGAAGCTCTGGTGCCTACAGTTTGGACTCCTTCCTCGGACAATGTGGCCACTGACCGTTTATGAAGCCCCAATAACAACTGTGGAGAAGATGGAGCGAACCATAACTTCATACGCGTAAAGAAATGGCTCGGTGTCCCACAATGTCTAACTAACATCGGCCTCTATGGCAAAGGGGTCCTGGAACTACCTCCTCACTAGTCTAACAGAGGAAGAACAAGTTGTTTCCAAAGTAAAGACTCCAGATGACACTGAGGGACTCGATAGAGACAAGACCATCAGTGCTGTTTGCGCCGCCCCTAGTAACCGGCCGGAAGTGGACACCATCTGATGCAGTACAGCAAGCTTCATCAGCCCTGAGGCACAAAGACGTCGTGGGGCAAGTGCAGCAGGGAAGAGGGAGGCTTTGGCCTTACGACAAGTAAACCAACTTGGTTGAAAGGCCACAGCATCAGAGCGGAGGACATTGGTGGTTGAGGAGGTGCGGAGACAGGAGGAGGCCGCAAGAAGTCAAAGGCGGTCTCTCTTGCCAAAACAGGGGCAATGGATGCAGTGGGAAGGTGTGGATGCGGAGGAAGATCAGCTGGAAAGAACTATGGGAAATGGATTCAAGCAAGATCAGCTTCATCATCAGAGCGACATACGACGTCCTTCCATCACCAAAGAACCTCAATCAGTGGTACGGCGAGGATCCAAACCTGTGCCCTCTGCCCAACTCCAGCGACCCTCAAACACATCATGGTAGGCTGCAAGACCAGCCTCACGCAAGGGAGATACACGTGGCGGCATAATCAGGTATTAAAAAGCCTGGCAACAGCCCTTGAGAACAGGCGTGTGTGACCAACTCCTTGCCTCCGAGAGCAAGCAGCCCCCCCCCCACTTAAGGGCAACAACCTTTGTCCGAGAAGGACAGAAAACACCTAAATATCCTTCCACTAGATCAGAAGAAGGAAAACCTATGCAGGGCCCGTGACTGGAGGATGCTGGCGGACATCGGCCGACAACTAATCTTTCCACCTGAAATTGCTTCAACCAACCTCAGGCCAGATTTGGTGTTCTGGTCCCTTTCACAGAAGACTGCTTACATCATAGAGCTCACATGTTCCATGGGAGAACTCTGTTGTGGAGGCCTATGAGCGTAAGAAGCTGCGCTACACAGAGCTTGCAGCAGAGGCAAGGCAGCGTGGCTGGAACATCTCAACGTTTATCCAGTTGAAGTGGGATGCAGAGGATTTGTTGCCTCATCTACCATCAGACTGCTGAAAGGAGCTTGGAATCCACGGTCAGGCTCTGCAGAAGACCATAAGATCACTCTCAGACGCGGCTGAAAGAAGCAGCCGTTGGATTTGGCTCAAGCGGGAAAGACCCATGCTGGGCCCCAAATGCGTCATGGTGAATCTTTTGAGCAGTTTGACACGGGACACGCGCTGAGGGCTGATTCATCCTGCAGGCGGCCGCCCTTGTGGAGGGTGTATAGTGATAAAAGGCCGAAACACCTAGTGATGCAAGGGTACACTACACAACTGTCCTGAAGGTTACCCAGGCCAAGATATACGTATACGTACCCCCCCCCCCCCCCCGATGTCCACCACTCTCAGCAATCAATGAATGTCGTGAAATGCTCCCCACCTACTGGCACAAGGGACTTCTTAACATCTTGTCCTGTGTACTTGATTCTTCACACATGCCATTCGCTTTCTTCACTAAAACCGTCAAGTTGTACGACACTCCGCATCGCCCGTCACGTGAAGCCACGACACTCTGCGGCACCCGCCTTCACGACACAAGAAGGTTACACCGAAGTATAAATAATCACATTGGAAATGAACTTATCACAATAAATCTTAAGGACCAACACCTTTTTAATGGATGTCGGTGTTTTATTATACCCGCGTAACGGGGCCTCACCCACAAGGGGACAGCGTACGTCAGCGTGTGACAGGATGATTCACCCAGATGTCACCTGAGGGTTTTGAACATTCCGCTATCCAGGGGGCGGACAGAGAGACACCGCGCGTCCCTGCATGCGTCACTACATGCGTTACCCCCGCGGTCACGCCCCAACCACGCCGCGACAACCTCTTTTCAGGCTGCCCGCCCAATGTAGGACAGGCCCTTGAATTGCCACCAGGGTATCTAATCACAATCAGAGAATGGGTGTTGCAGGGGCGAGATAGATCAGCCATGATTGAATGGCGGAGTAGACGATGGGCCGAATGGCCTCATTCTACCCCTATACCGTGACTGAGCTTCGCTGGCCTCATTCACGATTCGAGAGAAATACAGTGTGGAAGTAGGCCCTTTGGCCCACTATTGGTTCATGCAGACATCGATCACCACTGTTCATAAGATCATAAGTAATTAGCGTGCAAGATTTAGGCCCTTCGACCCATCGAGTCTACTCTGCCATTCAATCACGGCTGATCTATCTCTCACTCCTATTCTCCTGCCTTCAACACGGATAGTCCTCACCGACTGGCCGAGAAGCTGCCGGAATTAGGGCTCAACACCCCCTGTGTGCCTGGGTCCGGAACTTTCTCTACACCAGGCCCCAGGTGGTCAAGATGGGGGGGAAATACATCCAACCCCCTCACCCTGAGCACAAGGATCCCCCCAGGGTTGCGTCCTCAGCCCCACTGTACTCCCTGTACACACATGACTGTGTGGCTAGGTTCAGCTCCAACTTGATAATCAAGTTTGCGATGACACTGTGGTGGTGGGCCTGATCTCAGACAACGATGAGAAGGCCTACCGGGAGGTGATGGCTGATCTGGCACTCTGGTGTCAGACAACAGCTCCCTCTTGAACATCGAAAAAAACGAAGGAGCTGATCGTGGACTTTAGGAGGGCACATCATCCGAGGATGTACACACCATTGAGGATAAATGGGGATACTGTGGATAGGGTGAGCTGTTTTTAAACACCTGGAAGTCCACATCTCTGAGGATCTGACATGGACATCAACACGCTGCAGCACTCGTGAGTAAGGCAAGGCAGCGCCTTCACCACCTCAGGCAATTGAGGAAATTCAGAGTGTCTCTGAGGATCCTCCAGTGCTTCTACTCAGCGGCTGTGGAAAGCATCTTGTCCGAAAATATCACAATTTGATTTGGGAATCTGCTCTGCCCAGGACAAGAAGGCTCTGCAGAGAGTATTGCGTTCGGCCGAACCGGCACTATGGGATAACTACACTCGCCCCTCTGCAGGAACTATACATCAGAAGGTGCAACTTCAGAGCCATAAGATCATGGGAGACCCCTTCCACCCCAGCAACGGACTGTTCCAGTTGCTACAGTCAGAGGCAAACGCCTCTGTTGCCATGCTGTGAGAACGGAGAGGTGAGAAGGAGTTTCTTCCCAGAGGCCATCAGGACTGTAAACCAGGACTGTCACCAGGGACTAACTTTGAACGGACCATTTCTACTGTGTTTTTCCCTTTTAAAATACCTTTCCTCCCACAACATGTAATATGTGAATATGTGATTCCCGTTCCCATTTCGGTTTGTAGTTAGTTTGTTTGTTTGTTTTTGCACAAAGTCGCGAGCACTTTGCCACTTTTCACTCTCATTCACTGCACATCCCGTAGGTGTATGTGACAAAATACCTCCCAAAAACTTGGACTTGACTTGACATCACCTCGCGCAGTGTTCCTTCCATCACTATGCCGCTTCATTGGTGTAATAGTGGTAGCACCCCGGTCTGTACTTGGGTACCATCCCGGCCAAACCCTCCCCACCTCTTCATTCCATCCTCTCCTCTGTAAGATGCCCATTGAGAGCTTTGCTTGCGCCTTCGGTGCCAAGCTCTGTTTGATGGATTGCAGGTGAAGTTCTCTGGATCTGCGTCCACAGTGCCAGCTTGCTCGCGCCTGGAACAAAACGTACTTGACCTTGATGGCTCTTGGTGCTTATTGCTTTATTACTGCCACGTACCCGAGATACAGTGAAAACCGTTTCCCTCCTCACGTACCCACCCAGTCAAACTGCGACCACAGCCTGCACCAGTACACATCACATTGTACACACTCGCAACAGGCTCACAGAACAAGGCCAGAGTGTAGGATGCAGGGTTGTCGTCACATTGGGTGCTTACATAGAACCATAGAAAAATAGTTGCAGGAGGAGGCCACTCGGCCCTTCGAGCCAGCACCGCCATTCATTGTGATCATGGCTGATCATCCCCAATCAATAACCCGTGCCTGCCTTCTCCCCCTATATCCCTTGACTCCACTAGCCCCTAGTGCTCTATCTAAACTCTCTCTTAAATCCATCCAGTGACTTGGCCTTCCACTGCCCTCTGTGGCCGGGAATTCCACAATTCACAACTCTCGGGGTGAAAAAAGTTTTTTCTCACCTCAGTTCTTAAATGGCCTCCCCTTTATTCTAAGACTGTGGCCCCTGGTTCTGGACTCCTCGCCCACACATTGGGAACATTTTTTCCTGCATCTAGCTTGTTCCAGTCCTTTTATAATTTTATATGTTTCTATAAGAAACCCCCCTCCTCCTTCTAAACTCCAGTGAATACAGACCTAGGCTTTTCAATCTTTCCTCATATGACAGTCCCGCCATCCCAGGGATCCAATCTCGTGAACCTACGCTGCACTGCCTCAATCACAAGGATGTCCTTCCTCAAAATTAGCGAGGACCAAAACTGTACACAATACTCCAGATATGTTCTTACCAGGCCCTATACAACTGCAGCAGAAGAACCTTAATAACTGAAATCCTCTTGTTATGAAGGCCAACATTCCATTAGCTTTCTTCACTGCCTGCTGTACCTGCACGCCAACAATCAGTGACCGGTGTACAAGGACACCCAGGTCTCGCTGCACCTCCCCCTTACCTAACCTAACCCCATTACATAGAAACATAGAAACATCGAAATAACGTGCAGGAGTAGGCCAATCGGCCCTTCGAGCCTGCATCGTCATTCAATATGATCATGGCGATCATCCAACTCAGTATCCTGCAACTGCCTCTCTCCTCCTACCCCTGATCCCCTTAGCCACAAGGGGCCACATCTCACTCCCTAGACCCTTAAATATAGGCAATGGACTGGCCTCAACTACCTCTGATGGCAGAGAGTTTCAGAGACTCACCACTCTCTGTGTGAAAAAAGTCTTTCTCATCTCGGTCTTAAAGGATTTCCCGCTTATCCTTAAGCTGTGAACCCCTTGTCCTGGACTTCCCCAACATCGGAACAATCGTCCTGCATCTAGCCTGTCCAACCCCTTAGAAGAATTTTGTAAGTTTCTATATGATCCCCCCTCAATCTCCTATATTCTAGAGAGTATTAACCGCGTCTATCCAGTCTTTCTTCATAAGAACAGTCCTGACTTCCCAGAATCAGTCTGGTGAACCTTCTCTGCACTCCCTCTATGGCAATAATGTCCTTCCTCAGATTTGGAGGACCAAAACTGTACGCAATACTCCAGGTGTGGTCTCACCAAGACCCTGTACAACTGCAGTAGAACCTCCCCTGCTCCTATACTCAAATCCTTTTGCTATGAAAGCTACATACTATTTGCTTTTTTCACTGCCTGCTGCACCTGCATGCTACTTTTCAATGACTGGTGTACCATGACACCCAGGTCTCGCTGCATCCCCTTTTCCTAATCGGCCACCATTTAGATAATAGTCTGCTTTCCTGTTTTTTGCCACCAAAGTGGATAACCCTCACAGGTGGCGCCCGGGGGTGTCCCCGCAGCGGGTAGAACAGCTGTCTCACAGCACCGGAGACCCCAAGTTCAATCCTGACCTCAGGTGCTGTCTGTCTGGAGTTTGCACGTTCTCCCTGTGGCCTTGTTGGGTTTTCCCCCAGGTCTGCTGGTTTCCTTCCACTTCATCCAAAAGGCGTTAACTTTATTCAGAGGTTAATTGGCCCTCTGTATAAATTGTCCCAAGTGTGTAGGGAGATCATAACTTCATAAATGATGGGAGCAGAATTAGGCCATTTGGCCCATCAAGTCCACTCTGCCATTCAATCGTGGCTGATTTAACTTTCCCTTTTAACCAGGGGCTACACACAGTTTAAGATTAAAGGGTAAGAACGGAGACGAGGAAACACTTTTTCTCACACAGAGAGTTGTGAGTCTGTGGAATTCTCTGCCTCAGAGAGCGGTGGAGGCCGGTTGAAGATAGTGGAGTCAGGGGATATGGGGAGAAGGCAGGAACGGGGTACTGATTGGGGATGATCAGCCATGATCACATTGAATGGAGGTGCTGGCTCGAAGGGCCGAATGGCCTGCTCCTGCACCTATTGTCTATTGTCTAATGTCTATAACAACATTCTCCTGCCTTCTCCCCATAACCCATGACACCCGCACTAACCAAGAATCTGTTTGTCCTCTGCCTTAAATGTGTATGAGAGAGTGGGAAAAACATGGAATCTGGTGTGAAGATGGGGTCATCGCTGGTCAGCACGGGCTCAGCCTTGTCTCCGCACTATATGTTTAATCTAAACTACTAAACAGTGTAAAGCCACAGCCTCCAGCCAGTTCCTCGAGTCATGGATGACCCAGACTTGTTCAGGTCTGTGTCTATTTAGCTGTTAGCGTTGATAGTCCACAAGTAATATCATCGGCAATTTGGAGATTTAAATGACATCACTTTGCAGATGTACATCGAAACATTTTTATACACTTCATATCATTAATGTTTTATTATTATTAATGTTAAAGTGTTTTCTGAGTCATTCGTAACTGTCACTGTATGTCATGTAGCTACTTTGGGCCGAGCACCGAAGGCACATTCCTTTATGTGAAATAATTGGCCCAATAAACTTACTTACTTACTTTACGAAGATGTTGCCAAGGGACTCAGGGTCTGACTACAGGGATAGTTGACATGCTAGGACTTTATTTCCTTGGAACCCAGGAGATGGGGTGATCTTATAGAGGTGTTATAAAATCATGAGAGGAATAGATCGGGTAGACGCACCGAGTCTCATGCCCAGAGTAGGACCAGAGGACATAGGTTTAAGGTGAGGGGGGAAAGCTTTAATAGAAATCTGAGGGGAATGTCAGCAAGACAAAGGAGATAGTGATCGACTTCAGGAAGTGAAGAGGTACACATTGACGGTGCCAAAGTAGAGATGTCTGAAAACTTCAAATCCGTAGGAGTCAACTTTCCCTTAGAAAGTTGGGCATGTCCCCTACAACTCTCTACAGATGCATCACGGCACGGTTTGGGAACAGCTCCGTCCAAGACCGCAAGAAATTGCAGCGTATTGTGGACGCAGCCCAGACCATCACACAAACCAACCTCCCTTCCATTGACTCCATCTACACCTCACGCTGCCTCGGCAAGGCCAGCAGCATCATCAAGACCCAGTCGCACCCCGCCACTCCGCCTTTCCTCCCCTCTTCCCTCAGAACAATGTAATAAGAATGTGAAAACGCACACCTCCAGATTCAGGACAGTTTCTACCCAGTTTTTATCAGGCAACTGAACCATCTTACCACAAGCAGAGAGCGGCGCTGAACTACTATCTAACCTCATTGGTGACTCTCGAACTAGACTTTATCGGACTTTTGCTGCTTTACCTTGCACTAAACGCTGTTTTCTCTTACCTATACCACTGTGAATGGCTCGATTGTAATCATGTATTGTCTCTGTCTCTTCTCCGCTGACTGGTTAGCACGCAAAACAAATGCTTTCACTGTACCTCGCGAACATACACGTGACAATAAACTCAACTGAACTGAAACGGTAACTATTCCACACAAAGGGCGGTGGAGTACGGAACGAGCTGCCAGGTGAGGTAGTGGAAGCTGGGACTATCGCATCGTTAAGAAACAAGTTAGACAGGTACATGGATGGGACGGGTTTAGAGGGATATGGGGCCAATGCAGCATGTGTGGACTATGTAAGATGGGGCTGTTGTGGGTGTGGGCAAGTTGGGCTGAAGGTCCTGTTTTCCACACTGATATCTCTCTGTGACTATCACCTCAACCGTCAGTTTTATTATAATGTTTTAATGTTTTATGTGTATTCTAACTGTCACGTATGTCATGTTTTGTCAATTGCGGGCGGAGCACACCAAGGCAAATTCTTGTATGTTGAATACTTGGCCAATAAACTTATTCATTCATTCATTGTTTTATATCTAACTCCATCAATAGTTCTTGGCATTTTAATGCACAGCATTAATAAAATATTTACGGTCACAAGGGCCATTTGCAATTTTACAACCTGATTGATCCGTCTAATGTAATGCAAAAATTGATTTAATAAGCATAAGTTTGCCGATCACCGTGTAAATGATACTAATTGTGGGAGATCCAGAGAGGCAAAGAATACTGTTTAGGAGTCAGTGTGAAAAATTCTTTGATCTAATTGTCCTAATTACTATTTTGCAAACTTGGGCTGAAACTTTTCATTAATTAATCTATGTCTGCCTCACAAGATACGCCGTCAAACCGATTTGCAGCCTTTTAATTTTGCTTTAGAATTCATTAACTCAATTCTAGTAACAATTAATAACCTGTCAGTAGAAAAAGCAATGTAGTATAGGTTGTAATAGGACAACCTCCCCTTAATTCATCCCCATCTTCA
>CM069135.1:3719534-3783076 GCA_035221665.1 Okamejei kenojei | reverse complement strand
CATAGAGAGATAGTATTTAACATCGTAGTGGGAAACTGCTAGAGTCAGTTATTAAATGATGGGGATAGCAGCACATTTGGGAAAGTGGGTGAAATCATTTGGACAAAGCCGCATGGATTTACAAAAAGGTAAATCATCTTCTGACGAATCTTTGTGGAATTTTTCGAGGATGGAACTTAGTAGCGTGGATAAGGGAGAAACCAGTGGATGTGGTATATCGTGACTTCCAGAAGGCTTTCGACAAGGTCCCACATAAGAGATTAGTATACAAACTTAAAGCAGTACGGTATTAGGGGTTCAGTATTGATGTGGATAGAGGAACTGTCTTGCAAACAGGAGAGCAAAGAGTAGGAGTGTAAAACGGGTCTTTTCACAATGGCAGGCAGTAACTAGTGGGGTACCGCAGGGCTCAGTGCTGGGACCCCCCAGCTATTTACAATATATATTAATGATCTGGATGAGGGAATTGAGGCAATATCTCGCAAGTTTTGCGGATGAAAACTAAGCTGGGGGCAGTGTTCGCTGTGAAGGAGGATGCTAGGGAGACGCAAGGTGACTTGGAAATGGCTGGTGAGTGGGCAAATAGTTTGGCATGATGCAGTATTAATGTGGATATAAATGTGAGGTATCCCACTTTGGTGGCAAAAACAGAAAGCAGAATAATTATTTTTAATGGTGGCCGATTAGGAAAAGGGGAGATGCAGCGAGACCTGGGTGTCATGGTACACCAGTCATTGAAAGTAGGTGCATGCAGGTGCAGCAGGCAGTGAAAAAAGCGAATGGTATGTTAGCTTTCATAGCAAAAGGATTTGAGTACAGGAGCAGGGAGGTTCTACTTCAGTTGTACAGGGTCTTGGTGAGACCACACCTGGAGTATTGCGTGCAGTTTTGGTCTCCAAATCTGAGGAAGGACATATTGCCATAGAGGGAGTGCAGAGAAGGTTCACCAACTGATTCCTGGATGTCAGGACTGTCTTATGAAGAAAGACTGGATAGACTTGGTTATATACTCTCTGGAATTTAGGAGATTAAGAGGGATCTTATAGAAACTTACAAAATTCTTAAGGGGTTGGACAGGCTAGATGCAGGAAGATTGTTCCCGATGTTGGGGAAGTCCAGGACAAGGGGTCACAGCTTAAGGATAAGGGGGAAATCCTTTAAGACCGAGATGAGAAAGACTTTCTTCACACAGAGAGTGGTGAGTCTCTGGAACTCTCTGCCACAGAGGGTAGTTGAGGCCAGTTCATGGCTATATTTAAGAGTGAGTTGGATGTGGCCCTTGTGGCTAAGGGGATCAGAGGGTATGGAGAGAAGGCAGGTACGGGATAACTGAGTTGGATGATCAGCCATGATCATATTGAATGGCGGTGCAGGCTCGAAGGGCTGAATGGCCTACTCCTGCACCTAATTTCTATGTTCTATGTTTCTATGAGAGAGCTAGATAGGGCTCTGAAAGATAGCGGAGTCAGGGGATATGGGGAGAAGGCAGGAACGGGGTACTTGATTGGGGATGATCAGCCATGAGAGGCAGAAAATTCCACACTCAACAACTCTCTGTGAGAAAAAGTGTTTCCTCGTCTCCGTTCTAAATGGCTTACCCCTTATTCTTAAACTGTGTGTGTGTGGCCCCTGGTTCTGGACTCCCCCCAAATCGGAACATGTTTCCTGCCTCTAGCGTGGTCCCAAACCCTTAACAATCTTATATGTTTCAATGAGATTCCCTCTCATCCTTCTAAAACTCCAGAGTGTACAAGCCCAGCTGCTCCATTCTCTCAGCATATGACAGTCCCCCCCGCCATCCCCGGAATTAACCTTGTGAACCTACGCTGCACTCCCTCAATAGCAAGAATGTCCTTCCTCAAATTCGGGGACCAAAACTGCACACAATACTCCAGGTGCGTGGGGTTTGAACGCCAATGAGCGTAGCTTGACGTAGTTTAACTGTCCGTAGGTTTGTGTCGAGGTTAACGTAGGTTTGTCGCCAGGATGGTCGTAGGATGTGACGTAGATTGTCGCCGGTGCCAACTTCGGTGAATTCCATTGTCGTATTCACTGGCGCGCGCTTAAAAAATTGCCTAACGTCGCCGGTTTTTCGGCGACCTGCTACGACTATGACCGACACCGACAGTCGCCTAAAAATTGCCTGTGGGACAGGCCCCATTACGATCAGTTGGTGCGAGAATGAATCACCTTGGCCACCCAATTCCAGCTGAGAGTTAGTTGAGTTGATTTGAGCTTAGTTTAGTTTGGTTTAGAGATAAAGCGCGGAAACCAGTCCGCACCGATCAGTGACTAACGTTTATGCCCCCTGTTCCCCACTTAGGAAACCTGAACGGAAACCTCTGGAGACTTTGGCGCCCCACCCAAAGGTTTCTGCGCGTTTCCCGGAGGTTCTCAGAGGTTCCCGGAGGTTTTTGTCAGTCTCCCTAATGGTCGAAAGTGGTTTCCGCTTCTTCTATGTTCCAGCGATTATTTCAAAAAATTCAAAACCGGCCGCGACTAAAAATAGGTTGCCGTTTTAAAAATCGTTAATTTTTTATTCGAAGCCGGTTGCGATGCTAGTTGAAGATGGTTGCCGGAGGTTGCAGGTAGTGGAAGGGGACATAACACTATCCTACAACACACACACGGGACAATTTGCAATTTTACCGAAGCCAATTAACCTACAAACCTCCCACGTCTCTGGAGAACCCGATGAAAACCCACGCGGTCACAGGATGAATGTACAAACTGCGAACAGACAGCACCTGTAGTCAGGATAGAACCCGGGGCTCTGGCGCGGTGAGGCGGCAACTCTACTGCTCCGCCACTGTGCTACCCCTACATCTTTGTACGGCACCCAGTCTAACACTTGAGAGAAATCCGATCAAATCCATGCTGATGAAATCCTTGCAGTGAACCAGATGGCAATCTCCTTGTCAAATTCCATTCTGATCCCTTCAGCAAATCCAGTCCATTCCCCGCAGGACCGACACCGGGCAGACAGCCTTACAGTGTCAGGGTGAAAGACTTAGTTATTAATTGATTGTTGTCATATTTAAGCTTTCCTGGTGTAAAAGGCCAATTGTAATGCATGATGGGATTTGGACAACTCACATCGTGACAAGGGTTTTTTTAAACTTAAGTTGAATAGCTCACAGCTCTCTTACAAGGTTTTTTTTATGTAAGTTGAAGAGGTTAATCAGATAAGAAGGGCCCAGAGGATGACATTTGGGGTGTCTGGCTTTTGGCAAAGAGTGAAAAAACAACTCCATATTTTGGAGTTGATGATGGTGTTTGTATATTTACGCCATGCAATTGGTTTAATATCTGTACGTATATAAGCTTGTGTATTCTGATATTCTGTGTGTGTACTGCTGGAGATTCAGACGTAAAACTGTTGCCGCTGGTTCTCTAGGTCCACACCCGTTCAGACGTTAAATTAAAGCTTTGTATGGTCTTAAGAATTTGTACTTTGTCTATCTTTTTAAGTGAATCTTTTTCAAGGGTTATGGGGAGAAGGCAGAGAATGGGGCTAGGAGGAGAGGTAGATCAGCCATGATTGAATGGTGGAGTAACTTGATGGGCCGAATGGCCTAAATTCTGCTCCTAGAACTTATGAACATGGATTTATGAAGCCGATCACATTGCTCAATCATTTCTGGAACATTCTAGATTTCCCCTTGCAGACAAAGCCCGGGAGATAGGTGCAGAGCAAACGTGAAACTCAGCCACAGTGTCTAATGCACAGGAACAAATCATTGTTAAAGCAGAGATAGATAGTTTTCTTGATTTGGTGCGGGTGTCAGAGGTTATGGGGAGAAGGCAGGAGAATGGGGTTGGGAGGGAGGGGTAGACCAGCCATGATTGAATGGTGGAGTAGACTTGAATGGCCTCATTAGAAGGATGAGAGGAGATCTCATTGAAACATATAAGATTGACAGATATGACAGAAATATTTCAAATGTCATTAGAATCGGGAATAGTGCCGGAGGATTGGCGTACTGCGCATGTTGTTCCATTGTTTAAAAAGGGTTCAAAGAATAAACCTAGCAATTATAGACCTGTTAGTTTGACATCAGTGGTGGGCAAATTAATGGAAAGGATACTTAGAGATAATATATATAAGCATCTGGATAAACAGGGGTCTGATCAGGAACAGTCAATATGGATTTGTGCCTGGAAGGTCATGTTTGACAAACCTTCTTGAATTTTTTGAAGCGGTAACTAGGGAAATTGATGAGGGTAAAACAGTGGATGTTGTCTATATGGATTTCAGTAAGGCCTTTGACAAGGTTCCCCATGGAAGGTTGGTTTAAGAAGGTTCAATCTTTGGTGTTAATGGCGGAGTAGCAAGATGATTCAACAGTGGCTGAATAGGAGATGTCAGAGAGTAATGGTGGATGGCTGTTTGTCAGGTTGGAAGCCAGTGACCAGTGGGGTGCCTCAGGGATCTGTGTTTGGGTCCACTGTTGTTTGTCATGTACATCAATGATCTGGATGATGGGGGTGGAAAATTGGATAAGTAAGTAGCAGATGATACTAAGATAGGGTGGTGTTGTGGATAATGAAGTAGATTTTCAAAGTCTACAGAGAGATTTGGGCCATATGGAAAGTGGGCTGAAAGATGGCAGATGGAGTTTAATGCTGATAAGTGTGAGGTGCTACATCTTGGCAGGACAAATCAAAATAGGACGTACATGGTAAATGGTAGGGAATTGAGGAATGCTGTGGAACAGAGGGATCGAGGAATAACTGTGCATAGTTCCCTAAAGGTGGAATCGCATGTAGATAGGGTGGTAAAGAAAGCCTTTGGTGTGCTGGCCTTTATAAATCAGAGCATTGAATATAGGAGTAGGGAAGTAATGTTAAAATTGTACAAGGCATTGGTAAGACCAATTCTGGAGTATGGTGTACAATTTTGGTCGCCTAATTATAGGAAGGATGTCAACAAAATAGAGAGAGTACAGAGGAGATTTACTAGAATGTTGCCAGGGTTCCAGCAACTATGTTACAGAGAAAGTTTGAACAAGTTAGGTCTTTATTCTTTTGGAGCGCAGAAGGTTAAGGGGGGACTTGATTTGAGGTCTTTAAAATGATGAAAGGGATAGACAGAGTTGGACATGAATAAGCTTTTCCCCATTGAGGGTAGGGAAGATTCAAACAAGAGGGCATGACATGAGAATTAAGGGACAGAAGTTTAGGGTAACGTGAGGGGGAACTTCTTTACTCAGAGGGTGGTGGCTGTGTGGAATGAGCTTCCAGCAGAAGTGGTGGAGGCAGGATCGATTTTAACATTTAAAAGTAAAGTGGATAGGTATATGGACGGGAAGGGAATGGAGTGGTATGGTCTGAGTGCAGGTAGATGGGACTAGGGGAAAACAAATGGTCGGCACGGACTGAAGGGCCGAGAGTGCCTGTTTCCGTGCTGTAATTGTTATATGGATAGATGTTTATATTGTTAAGGGCTTGGACACACTGGAGGCAGGAAACATGTTCCCGATGTTGGGGAGGTCCAGAACCAGGGGCTACAGTTTAAGAATAAGGAGTAAAGCGATTTAGAACAGAGACGAGGAAACACTTTTTCTCACAGAGAGTTGTGAGTGTGGAATTCTCTGCCTCAGAGGGCGGTGGAGGCCGGTTCTCTGGATGCTTTCAAGAGAGAGCTAGATGGGGCTCTTAAAGATAGCGGAGTCAGGGGATATGGGGAGAAGGCAGGAACGGGGTACTGATTGGGGATGATCAGCCATGATCACATTGATTGGCGTTGCTGGCTCGAAGGGCCAAATGGCCTACTCCTGCACCTATTGTCTGTTGTCTATTCTGCTCCTATCGCTTACTAACATGACAGGGCAGATGGATCGGTGGCTCGGAAGCTGCTGCGGGGCAAGTGGGAGTCGCTACACTTTGGTAGCGGGACTTACACAGTCAATGGTGGAGAGTGTTGCTGAGCAGAGGGGTGTGGGAGTACAGGTGCAAGGTGCCATGAACGTGGTGGGTCAGGTGGACGGGGAGGGGTGAAGAAGGCGTCTGTCATGCTTGCCTTTATCGGGAAGGGTGTTGAGTACAAACATCGGGACATCATGATGCAGCCGTGTAAGTCGTTGGTGAGACCACACTTGGAGCACGGCGTGTAGTTTCTGGTCACCCAGCTACAGGAAGGATGTCATGAAGGTGAAAGGGTGTAGAAGAGATTCACCAGGATGTTACCTGGACTTGAGTTACAGGGAGAAGTTGGATAGGCTGGGGCTTATTCTGTCTCCAAGGAATAGAGTCCCAGACTTCTCATCCTCTCCCTGTAGCTCACACCCTCTAGTCCTGGCAACATCCTCGTAAATCTTCTCTGAACCCTTTCCAGCTTGACAACATCTTTCCTATAACATGGTGCCCAGAACTGAACACAATATTCTAAATGCGGTCTCACCAACGTCTTATACAACTGCAACATCACCTCCCAACCTCTATACTCAATACTCTGACTGATGAAGGCCAATGTGCCAAAAGCCTTTTTGACCACCTTATCTACCTGCGACTCTTCAAGGAACCCTGTACCTGTACTCCTAGATCCCTCTGCTCTACAACACTCCCCAGAGGCCGACCATTCACTGTGTAGGTCCTGCCCTTGTGGGACAATAGACAATAGACAATAGGCGCAGGAGTAGGCCAATCAGCCCTTCGAGCCAGCACCTCCATACAATGTGATCATAGATGGACAAAAGTACTGGAGAAACTCAGCGGGTGCAGCAGCATCTATGGAGCAAAGGAAATAGGCAACCTTTCTTCAGTGAGTCTGAAGAAGGGTTTTGACCCGAAACGTTGCCTATTTCCTTCGCTCCATCGATGCTGCTGCACCCGCTGAGTTTTTCCAGCACTTTTGTCTACCTTCGATTTTCCAGCATTTGCAGTTCCTCCTTAAACAATTCAATGTGATCATGGCTGACCATCCCCAACAGGTGGACTTCCCAAAATGCAGCACCTGACACATGGTCGGCATGGACAAGATGGGCTGAAGGGCCTGTTTCCGTGCTGTACAGCTCTGTGCCTCGATGATATCTAATGAAATCCCTGCAGTGCACGGGTTGTCTATGAGGAAATGTTGAAATCCCTGCGGAAATATGAAGCTCTTGTGAAAGCAAAGATCGTACATCCACAGTGACAATTCTAATTTTAGATGGCCATAAAAAATACATAATCTGTGCTTTCATAATTGTCCAAACTTCTATTAACCCCGCTGAAAACAATCTTGTGTAAACGCTTCCATGGTGATTCAGTTGAAGAGTTGCCCATTTGTTTGTGCGAAAGGAGGTTGAAGAGCAAATGACAATAACATCATTCAATTAAGAGTGAAAAGCGCAATCATCACTGTCGATTTAAGACAATTACTCATTATGCTCAACATAAAATATTATGCATTCATTTGAAAAATGACCCCTTGCGGTTTACAGGGAGGATTAAATCAGCGTCGCTCGTGGTGATTATAAAGCTGCTAAATTGTTGTGAGGCTCGGTTCGTTCATCAGGGAGCGGCTATTCTGCAATTCTGAAGGGCCTGTCTCACTTTGCGATTTTTATTCGGTAACTGCGAACATCAGCGACTGGCGCCCTAAAAATAGACAATAGAAAATAGACAATAGGTGCAGGAGTAGGCCACTCGGCCCTTCGAGCCAGCACCGGCATTCAATGTGATCATGGCTGATCATCCCCAATCAGTACCCCCGTTCCTGCCTTCTCCCCATATATCCCCTGACTGCGCTATCTTTAAGAGCCCTATCCAGCTCATCCAGAGAACCGGCCTCCACCGCCCTCTGAGGCAGAGAATTCCACAGACTCACCGCTCTCCATGAGGAAAAGTGTTTCCTCACCTCCCTTCTAAATGGCTTACCCCTTATTCTTAAACTGTGGCCCCTGGTTCTGGACTCCCCCAACATCGGGAACATGTTTCCTGCCTCCAGTGTATCCAAGCCCTTAACAATCTTATATGTTTCAATAAGATATCCTCTCATCCTTCTAAATTCCAGAGTATACAAGCCCAGCCGCTCCATTCTCTCAGCATATGACAGTCCTGCCATCCTGGGAATTAATCTTGTAAACCTACGCTGCACTCCCTCAATAGCAAGAATGTCCTTCCTCAAATTAGGGGACCAAAACGTCACACAATACTCCAGGTGTGGGCTCACTAGGGCCCTGTACAACTGCAGAAGGACCTCTTTGCTCCTGTACTCAACTCCTCTTGTTATGAAGGCACCCAGTGATGCAAGGGTACACTACTGATGATGTGTCCTGTGCCCAACTGTCCTGAAGGTTACCCAGGCCAAGATATACGTATACGTACCCCACCCCCCGCCCCCCGATGTTGAGCGTCTACCACTCTCAGCAATCAATGAATGTTGTGAAATGCTCCCCACCTACTGGCACAAGGGACTTCTTAACATCTTGTCATAGAAACATAGAAACATAGAAATTAGGTGCAGGAGTAGGCCATTCAGCCCTTCGAGCCTGCACCGCCATTCAATATGATCATGGCTGATCATCCAACTCAGTATCCCGTACCTGCCTTCTCTCCATACCCTCTGATCCCCTTAGCCACAAGGGCCACATCCAACTCACTCTTAAATACAGCCAATGAACTGGCCTCAACTACCCTCTGTGGCAGAGAGTTCCAGAGACTCACCACTCTCTGTGTGAAAAAAGTCTTTCTCATCTCTGTCTTAAAGGATTTCCCCCTTATCCTTAAGCTGTGACCCCTTGTCCTGGACTTCCCCAACATCGGGAACAATCTTCCTGCATCTAGCCTGTCCAACCCCTTAAGAATTTTGTAAGTTTTCTATAAGATCCCCTCTTAATCTCCTAAATTCCAGAGAGTATAAACCGAGTCTATCCAGTCTTTCTTCATAAGACAGTCCTGACATCCCAGGAATCAGTCTGGTGAACCTTCTCTGCACTCCCTCTATGGCAATAATGTCCTTCCTCAGATTTGGAGACCAAAAACTGCACGCAATACTCCAGGTGTGGTCTCACCAAGACCCTGTACAACTGAAGTAGAACCTCCCTGCTCCTGTACTCAAATCCTTTTGCTATGAAAGCTAACATACCATTCGCTTTTTTCACTGCCTGCTGCACCTGCATGCCTACTTTCAATGACTGGTGTACCATGACACCCAGGTCTCGCTGCATCTCCCCTTTTCCTAATCGGCCACCATTTAAATAATAGTCTGCTTTCCTGTGTTTTGCCACCAAAGTGGATAACCTCACATTTATCCACATTATACTGCATCTGCCAAACATTTGCCCACTCACCCAGCCTATCCAAGTCACCTTGCAGTCTCCTAGCATCCTCCTCACAGCGAACACTGCCCCCCAGCTTAGTGTCATCCGCAAACTTGGAGATATTGCCTTCAATTCCCTCATCCAGATCATTAATATATATTGTAAATAGCTGGGGTCCCAGCACTGAGCCCTGCGGTACCCCACTAGTTACTGCCTGCCATTGTGAAAAGGACCCGTTTACTCCTACTCTTTGCTTCCTGTTTGCCAGCCAGTTCTCTATCCACATCAATACTGAACCCCTAATACCGTATGCTTTGTATTTGATTCTGAAATTCTGGACTTATCGAGTGACTGCTGTGAAAGGACAGCTGACAACATGGGAAAGTCCATGTGACAGCTTGGAGAGACAGCTGACAGGAGGGAACAGACCCCAATGGGGCCGTCATGGGCTAGCTCCCCATGACAGCAGTCCCCAACGCTGTTTCAGCTAGTTGGAGACACCCGCTAAATGCTACAAAAAGTGAATTAAAGGAAATACCCCTAGAGCCTGCGAGAGCGGGGGCGCAAGATGGCTCACCGATTGATAACACGGTTACAGACCCAGGAACGGAAACGACCACGGACAAGGAGAGCATGGCACATGAGACATCCACAACAGCTGCGGGACACAAACTTCAGGTGTGCATCTGTGGTTGGGAGAAAAGAACATCAATGATGGGCTTGAAGATCCACCAAGGGAGGAAAAAGTGCTTGAGAGAGCAGAGACATGAGCCTCGCCTTGACCAGTACTTCTTACGAAGCAACCAGTCAAATCAGTCGAATGAAGCACAGCGACGGGACACAAACCAAAGTTCGCAGAGCATCAGCACCCATGTCACTGAAGAGGGTGATACAAGCACAGAAATGCCGGTGGAGGAGCCCACGCAACAACTACAAAGACCTCCATTGGAGGGAAAGATCAAAGGGCACAAACCTGGAGTGAAGTGGCCCAAAGCTGTTGAAAAGAAAGAGTGGGAGACGGTCAACAGTGACCTTATACATATCTTGGAGCAACAAGTGGGCACAGCAGTGAAAAAGCTTGAAAGGATGGGCAACATAATCTACAGCTATGGAGAAGAACGGTTTGGGGTGAGTAAAGGGAGAGGTGGAAAGAAGTTACCAACACCAATCAAGTCCAGGAGCAGCAGGAGATCGAGAGGCTAATCAGAGAGAGGAGACAGTTGAAAAAGCAATGGAAAAAAACAACTGACGCAGAGAGAGAAGGTCTCATGCTACTCCAAGAGGACATCAAGAGCCGATTGGCAACCTTGCGAAAAGCAGAGAACATGAGGAAACTTCGCAAGAAGAAAGAACACACAAGAACACGGTTCTACAAAGACCCTTTCAAGTTCATCAAAGACCTCTTCGCAAAGGAAAAAAGGGGAACTTTGAAAACATCAAAACAAGAATTGGAGGAACCCCTGGAAAAGGCCCACCAAGACACGAAAAGGCATGAGCAGTTAGTCATCCCACATGACATCCTGCCTATTCAACCACCTGAATTCAACCTGGACACCAGCCCTCCGAAATGGAAAGAGGTAGAGAACACTGTCCGGCGAGCTAGAGCAGCATCAGCTCCGGGGCCAAACGGAGTACCATACAAGCTCTACAAGAATGCACCGGATGTGTTACGCTTTCTATGGAAGCTCATGAGGGTGGTGTGGAAGAAGCAAACAATACCTAAGGTGTGGCGAAGGGCCGGCGGCATACTAATACCTAAAGAAAAGGATGCATCAGACATCAGCCAATTCCGGCCAATATGTCTCCTCAAACGTCGAGGGAAAAATCTTTTTCAGCATTGTATCACAAAGGCTATCCACCTATCTGGTAACAAACAAGTACATTGATACATCTGTACAGAAAGCAGGAATTCCAGGTTTTTCGGGCTGCTTGGAGCATACAAGCATGATCTGGCACCAGATCCAAGCAGCTAAGAAGGACAAGAGAGACCTACATGTGATCTTCCTCGATCTGGCCAATGCATTTGGTTCAGTTCCACATGAACTCCTTTGGGAATCTTTTGTCTTTTTCCATGTACCAGAGCTCATCACCACACTGGTCAAGAACTATTTCCAAGACCTGCAGCTCTGCTTCACAACAGCTGAATTCAGTACAACATGGCAGCGCTTGGAAGTAGGCATCATGGCAGGCTGCACAGTCTCACCCTTGGCCTTTACAATGGCCATGGAAGTCATCATCAGGGCCTCAAAATGGGTGGGTGGGCGGTGAACGAACCAGGGCTGGGCTCCATCTGCCACCCATCAGGGCATACATGGACGACATGACAACAATAACCACTACTGCAGCATGCACCAAGCGGCTACTTGGAAAGCTGCAGGAGAACATCAAGTGGGCCCGAATGAAAATCAAACCAAGTAAGTCTCGAAGCATCTCCATAGTTAAGGGGGTGCTTAGAGACACAAGGTTCTGCATCGGTGACGACCTAATACCAACAGTGTCTGAGCAGCCAGTAAAAAGCCTGGGCAGATGGTACAACGCAAGTCTCAAGGACAAAGAGCAGGTGCAACAACTAAGGCAAGAAATTGTCAACAGCCTGGGGATCATCAATCAGACCCTACTGCCTGGAAACTGAAGCTCTCTGGTGCCTACAGTTTGGACTCCTTCCTCGGACAATGTGGCCACTGACCGTTTATGAAGCCTCCAATAACAACTGTGGAGAAGATGGAGCGAACCATAACTTCATACGCGAAGAAATGGCTCGGTGTCCCCACGATGTCTAACTAACATCGGCCTCTATGGCAAAGGGGTCCTGGAACTACCTCTCACTAGTCTAACAGAGGAATACAAGTGTTCCAAAGTAAGACTCCAGATGACACTGAGGGACTCTAGAGACAAGACCATCAGTGCTGTTGCGCCGCCCCTAGTAAACCGGCCGGAAGTGGACACCATCTGATGCAGTACAGCAAGCTTCATCAGCCCTGAGGCACAAAGACGTCGTGGGGCAAGTGCAGCAGGGAAGAGGAGGCTTTGGCCTTACGACAAGTAAACCAACTTGGTGAAAGGCCACAACATCAGAGCGGAGGACATTGGTGGTTGAGGAGGTGCGGAGACAGGAGGAGGCCGCAAGAAGTGCAAAGGCGGTCTCTCTTGCCAAACAGGGGCAATGGATGCAGTGGGAAGGTGTGGAGCGGAGGAAGATCAGCTGGAAAGAACTATGGGAAATGGATTCAAGCAAGATCAGCTTCATCATCAGAGCGACATACGACGTCCTTCCATCACCAAAGAACCTCAATCAGTGGTACGGCGAGGATCCAACCTGTGCCCTCTGCCCAACTCCAGCGACCTTCAAACACATCATGGTAGGCTGCAAGACCAGCCTCACGCAAGGGAGATACACGTGGCGGCATAATCAGGTATTAAAAAGCCTGGCAACAGCCCTTGAGAACAGGCGTGTGTGACCAACTCCTTGCCTCCGAGAGCAAGCAACCCCCCCCCCACTTAAGGGCAACAACCTTTGTCCGAGAAGGACAGAAAACACCTAAATATCCTTCCACTAGATCAGAAGAAGGAAACCTATGCAGGGCCCGTGACTGGAGGATGCTGGCGGACATCGGCCGACAACTAATCTTTCCACCTGAAATTGCTTCAACCAACCTCAGGCCAGATTTGGTGTTCTGGTCCCTTTCACAGAAGACTGCTTACATCATAGAGCTCACAGTTCCATGGGAGAACTCTGTTGTGGAGGCCTATGAGCGTAAGAAGCTGCGCTACACAGAGCTTGCAGCAGAGGCAAGGCAGCGTGGCTGGAACATCAACGTTTATCCAGTTGAAGTGGGATGCAGAGGATTTGTTGCGTCATCTACCATCAGACTGCTGAAGGAGCTTGGAATCCACGGTCAGGCTCTGCGGAAGACCATAAGATCACTCTCAGACGCGGCTGAAAGAAGCAGCCGTTGGATTTGGCTCAAGCGGAATGACCCATGCTGGGCCCCAAATGCATCATGGTGAATCTTTGAGGCAGTTTGACACGGGACACGCGCTGAGGGCTGATCATCCTGCAGCGGGTACCCCCCCCCCCCCCCCCCCCCCCCGATGTTGGGCGTCCACCACTCTCAGCAATCAATGAATGTCGTGAAATGCTCCCCACCTACTGGCACAAGGGACTTCTTAACATCTTGTCCTGTGTACTTGATTCTTCCAACATGCCATTCGCTTTCTTCACTAAAACCGTCAAGTTGTACGACACTCCGCATCGCCGTCACGTGAAGCCACGACACTCTGCGGCACCCGCCTTCACGACACAAGAAGGTTACACCGAAGTATAATAATCACATTGGAAATGAACTTATCAACAATAAATCTTAAGGACCAACACCTTTTTAATGGATGTCGGTGTTTTATATACCCGCGTAACCGGGCCTCACCCACAGGACAGCGTACGTCAGCGTGTGACAGGATGATTCACCCAGATGTCACCTGAGGGTTTTGAACATTCCGCTATCCAGGGGCGACAGAGAGACACCGCGCGTCCCTGCATGCGTCACTACATGCGTTACCCCGCGTCACGCCCCGACCTCGCCGCGACAACCTCTTTTCAGGCTGTCGCCCAAAATGTCGCCCAAGTAGGACAGGCCCTTGAATTGCCACCAGGGTATCTAATCACAATCAGAGAATGGGGTTGACAGGGGCGAGATAGATCAGCCATGATTGAATGGCGGAGTAGACAATGGGCCGAATGGCCTCATTCTACCCCTATACCGTGACTGAGCTCGCTGGCCTCATTCACCGATTCGAGAGAAATACAGTGTGGAAGTAGGCCCTTTGGCCCACTAGGTCCATGCAGACATCGATCACCTGTTCATAAGATCATAAGTAATAGGAGCAAGATTAGGCCCTTCGACCCATCGAGTCTACTCTGCCATTCAATCACGGCTGATCTATCTCTCACTCCTATTCTCCTGCCTTCAACACGATAGTCCCCACCAGACTGGCCGAGAAGCTGCCGGAATTAGGGCTCAACACCCCCCTGTGTGCCTGGGTCCTGGACTTTCTCTCCACCAGGCCCCAGGTGGTCAAGATGGGGGGAAATACATCCAACCCCCTCACCCTGAGCACAGGATCCCCCCAGGGTTGCGTCCTCAGCCTCCACTGTACTCCCTGTACACACCTGACTGTGTGGCTAGGTTCAGCTCCAACTCGATAATCAAGTTTGCGATGACACTGTGGTGGTGGGCCTGATCTCAGACAACGATGAGAAGGCCTACCGGGAGGTGATGGCTGATCTGGCACTCTGGTGTCAGGACAACAGCCCCCTCTTGAACATCAAAAAAACGAAGGAGCTGATCGTGGACTTTAGGAGGGCACATCATCCGAGGACGTACACACCATTGAGGATAAATGGGAATACTGTGGATAGGGTGAGCTGTTTTAAATACCTGGGAGTCCACATCTCTGACGATGTGACATCACACGCTGCAGCACTCGTGAGTAAGGCAAGGCAGCGCCTTCACCACCTCAGGCAATTGAGGAAATTCAGAGTGTCTCTGAGGATCCTCCAGTGCTTCTACTCAGCGGCTGTGGAAAGCATCTTGTCCGAAAATATCACGATTTGATTTGGGAACTGCTCTGCCCAGGACAAGAAGGCTCTGCAGAGAGTAGTGCGTTCGGCCGAACGCACTATGGGAACTACACTCGCCCCTCTGCAGGAACTATACATCAGAAGGTGCAACTTCAGAGCCAATAAGATCATGGGAGACCCCTTCCACCCCAGCAAGGGACTGTTCCAGCTGCTACGGTCAGGCAAACGCCTCCATTGCCATGCTGTGAGAACGGAGAGGTTGAGAAGGAGTTTCTTCCCAGAGGCCATCAGGACTGTAAACTCCTATCTCACCAGGGACTAACTCTACTAACTTACTGGACCACAATACTG
Organism: Okamejei kenojei; assembly: GCA_035221665.1. Lineage (NCBI taxonomy): Eukaryota > Metazoa > Chordata > Chondrichthyes > Rajiformes > Rajidae > Okamejei > Okamejei kenojei. Next base: position 3,767,902 of record CM069135.1, on the reverse strand, counting down.
CCCACAATATTTAATATGGAAAAGAACATGTGATTCTGTTCCATTCTGTTTGTAGTTTGTAGTTTGTAGTTTGTTTCTTGGGTTTGTACAAAGTCCGCGAGCATTTTGCACATCCCATATGTGTATGTGACAAATAAACTTGACTTTACTTGACTTTACACCTGCAGTTCCTTCCATCACTATGCCCCTCATTGGTGTACCAGTTGTACCACCGGTCCTGTACTTGGGACCATCCCGGCCAAACCTCCCCACCTCCTTCATTTCCTCTCCTCCTGTAAGATGCCTATTGAGAGCTTTGCTGCCCATTCGGTGCCAAGCTCTGTTTGATGGACTGCAGGTGAAGTTCTCTGGATCTGCGTCCACAGTGCCAGCTTGCTCGCGCCTGGAACAAAACGTACTTGACCTTGATGGCTCTTGGTGCTTATTGCTTTATTACTGCCACGTACCGAGATACAGTGAAAACCGTTTCCTCACGTACCACCCAGTCAACTGCGACCACAGCTTGCACCAGTACACATCACATTGTACACACTCGCAACAGGCTCACAGAACAAGGCCAGAGTGTAGGATGCAGGGTTGTCGTCGCATTGGGTGTTTACATAGAACCATAGAAAATAGTTGCAGGAGGAGGCCACTCGGCCCTTCGAGCCAGCACCGCCATTCATTGTGATCATGGCTGATCATCCCCAATCAATAACCCGTGCCTGCCTTCTCCCCATATCCCTTGACTCCACTAGCCCCTAGAGCTCTATCTAACTCTCTCTTAAATCCATCCAGTGACTTGGCCTCCACTGCCCTCTGTGGCAGGGAATTCCACAAATTCACAACTCTCGGGGTGAAAAAGTTTTTTTCTCAGTCTTAAATGGCCTCCCCTTTATTCTAAGACTGTGGCCCCTGGTTCTGGACTCGCCCAACATTGGGAACATTTTTCCTGCATCTAGCTTGTCCAGTCCTTTTATAATTGTATATGTTTCTATAAGATCCCCCTCATCCTTCTAAACTCCAGTGAATACAAGCGTAGTCTTTTCAACATTTCCTCATATGACCGGTGTACAAGGACACCCAGGTCTCGCTGTACCTCCCGCTTACCTAACCTAACCCCATTACATAGAAACATAGAAACATCGAAATAACGTGCAGGAGTAGGCCATTCGGCCCTTCGAGCCTGCACCGCCATTCAATATGATCATGGCTGATCATTCAACTCAGTATCCTGTACCTGCCATCTCTCCATACCCCCTGATCCCCTTAGCCACAAGGGCCACATCTAACTCCCTCTTAAATATAGGCAATGGACTGGCCTCAACTACCCTCTGTGGCAGAGAGTTCCAGAGACTCACCACTCTCGGTGTGAAAAAAGTCTTTCTCATCTCGGTCTTAAAGGATTTCCCCCTTATCCTTAAGCTGTGACCCCTTGTCCTGGACTTCCCCAACATCGGGAACAATCTTCATGCATCTAGCCTGTCCAACCCCTTAAGAATTTTGTAAGTTTCTATAAGATCCCCCCTCAATCTCCTATATTCTAGAGAGTATAAACCGAGTCTATCCAGTCTTTCTTCATAAGACAGTCCTGACATCCCAGGAATCAGTCTGGTGAACCTTCTCTGCATTCCCTCTATGTCCTTCCTCAGATTTGGAGATCAAAACTGTACGCAATACTCCAGGTGTGGTCTCACCAAGACCCTGTACAACTGCAGTAGAACCTCCTGTTCTTGTACTCAAATCCTTTTGCTATGAATGCTAACAGATCATTCGCTTTTTTCACTGCCTGCTGCACCTGCATGCCTACTTTCAATGACTGGTGTACCATGACACCCAGGTCTCGCTGCATCTCCCCTTTTCCTAATCGGCCACCATTTAGATAATAGTCTGCTTTCCTGTTTTTGCCACCAAAGTGGATAACCTCACAGGTGGCGCCCAGTGGCGCAGTGGGTAGAACAGCTGTCTCACAGCACTGGAGACCCAAGTTCAATCCTGACCTCAAGTGCTGTCTGTGTGGAGTTTGCACGTTCTCCCTGTGGCCTTGTGGGTTTTCTCCAGGTCTGCTGGTTTCCTTCCACATCCAAAAGGCGTTAACTTTATTCAGAGGTTAATTGGCCCTCTGTAAATTGTCCCAAGTGTGTAGGGAGATCATAACTTCATAAATGATGGGAGCAGAATTAGGCCATTTGGCCCATCAAGTCCACTCTGCCATTCAATCGTGGCTGATTTAACTTTCCCTTTTAACCAGGGGCTACACACAGTTTAAGATTAAAGGGTAAGAACGGAGACGAGGAAACACTTTTTCTCACAGAGAGTTGTGAGTCTGTGGAATTCTCTGCCTCAGAGGGCGGTGGAGGCCGGTTCTCTGGATACTTTCAAGAGAGAGCTAGATAGGGCTCTTAAAGATAGCGGAGTCAGGGGATATGGGGAGAAGGCAGGAACGGGGTACTGATTGGGGATGATCAGCCATGATCACATTGAATGGCGGTGCTGGCTCGAAGGGCCGAATGGCCTACTCCTGCACATATTGTCTATTGTCTAATGTCTATAACAACATTCTCCTGCCTTCTCCCCATAACCCATGACACCCGCACTAACCAAGAATCTGTTTGTCTCTGCCTTAAATGTGTATGAGAGAGTGGGATAACATGGAACTGGTGTGAAGGGGTGATCGCTGGTCAGCACGGGCTCAGCCTGTCTCCGCACTATATGTTTAATCTAAACTACTAAACAGTGTAAAGCCACAGCTCCAGCCAGTTCCTCGTGTCAGGGATGACCCAGACTTGTTCAGGTCTGTGTCTATTTAGCTGTTAGCGTCTGATAGTCACAAATAATATCATCGGCAATTTGGAGATTTAAATGACATCACTTTGCAGATGTACATCGAAACATTTTATACACTTCATATCATTAATGTTTTATTATTATTAATGTTTAGTGTTTACTGAGTCATTCGTAACTGTCACTGTATGTCATGTTGTTACTTGTGGGCGGAGCACCAAGGCAAATTCCTTGTATGTGAATACTTGGCCAATAAACTTACTTACTTACTTTACGAAGATGTTGCCAGGACTCAAGGGTCTGAGCTACAGGGAGAGGTTGAGCAGGCTAGGACTTTATTCCTTGGAACCCAGGACGATGAGGGGCGATCTTATAGAGGTGTATAAAATCATGAGAGGGAATAGATTGGGTAGACGCACCGAGTCTCATGCCCAGAGTAGGACCAGAGGACATAGGTTTAAGGTGAGGGGGGAAAGATTTAATAGAAATCTGAGGCCAGCAGCATCATCAAGGGCCAGTCGCACCCCGGCCACTCCCTCTTCTCCCCTCTCCCACCAGGGAACATGTATAGAAGTGTGAAAACGCACACCTCCAGATTCAGGGACAGTTTCTTCCCAGCTGTTATCAAGCAACTGAACCATCCTACCACAAGCAGAGAGCGGCGCTGAACTACTATCTACCTCGTTGGTGATCCTCGGACTATCCTTGATCGGACTTTGCTGGCTTTACCTTGCACTAAACGCTGTTCCCTTAACTACACACTGTGAATGGCTCGATTGTAATCATGTACTGTCTCTCCGCTGACTGGTTAGCACGCAGCAAATGCTTTTCACTGTACCTCGCTACACGTGACAATAAACTCAACTGAACTGAAACGGGTAACTTTTCCACACAAAGGGCGGTGGGAGTACGGAACGAGCTGCCGGGGGAGGTAGTGGAAGCTGGGACTATCGCAACGTTTAAGAAACAGTTAGACAGGTACATGGATGGGACGGGTTTAGAGGGATATGGGCCAAATGCAGGCAGGTGGGACTAGTGTAGATGGGGCTTGTTGGTGGGTGTGGGCACGTTGGGCTGAAGGTCCTGTTTCCACACTGTATCTCTCTGTGACTATCACTCAACCTCAGTTTATTATTAATGTTTAATGTTTTATGTGTTATTCCTAACTGTCACTGTATGTCATGTTGTCACTTGCGGGCGGAGCACCAAGGCAAATTCCTTGTATGTGAATACTTGGCCAATAAACTTATTCATTCATTCATTGTTTTATATCTAACTCCATAATAGTTCTTGATTTTAATGCGCAGCATTAATAAAATATTTGCGGTCACAGGGCTTGCAATTTTACATCCTGATTGATCCGTCTAATGTATGCAAATTTGATTTAATAAGCATAATTTGCGATCATCCGTGGTAAATGATACTAATTGTGGAGATCCAGAGAGGCAAAGAATACTGTTTAGGAGTCAGTGTGAAAAATCTTTGATCTAATTGTCCTAATTACTATTTGCAAACTTGGCTGAAACTTTTCATTAATTAATCTATGTCGTGCCTCACAAGATACGCCGTCAAACCGATTTGCAGCCTTTAATTTTGCTTTAGATTCCAGATACAATTCTAGATACAATTAATAACCTGTCAGAAAAAAAGCAATGATACGTATAGGTTGTAATGAGACAACCTCCCCTTAATCTCATCCCCATCTCTCAGCACGCACAAAGTCAGTTTAGTTCAGGTTTTCTTTCATTTTGTTTCATTTGGTTTAGTTTAGTTCACATTAGATTAGTTTAATTTAATTTGGATTAATTTAGTTTAGTTTAGTTTAGTTCAGATCAGTAGTTTAGTTCAGTTTAGCGGGACAGGCAGCTTCTCTGGAGAGAAGGAATGAGGGTCTCGACCCGAAACGTCACCCATTCCTTCTCTCCAGAGATGCTGCCTGTCCCGCTGAGTTAAAAGGCAATAGACAATAGGTGCAGGAATAGGCCATTCGGCCCTTCGAGCCAGCACCGCCATTCAGTGTGATCATGGCTGATCGCAGGTTTGTAGGTTAATTGGCTTGGTGAATGTAAAAATAGTCCTTAGTGTGTGTGTGTAGGATAGTGTTAATGTGCGGGGATCGCTGGTCGGCGAGGACCCGGTGGGCCGATGGGCCTGTTTCCGCACTCTATCTCTAAAACTAAACTAGACGTTTCGGGTCGAGACCCTTCTTCAAACTGAGAGTCGGGGAGAGGGAAACTGGAGCTATGTGATGGTTCAGAGCACATCAGAGCCGGCACTGATGATCAAAGTCAAATTCATTTTTATTCGTCACATGCACCCGAAGGTGCAGTGAAATGAATTTGCCAGCAGCGACACACTTAAAAAACACACAATACACAATAGAATTTAACACAAACAGCCACCACAGCATTCTTCACTGTGGCGGAAGGCAACAAAGTTCAGTCAGTCCTCGTCCATCCGTGGTCGGGGCCATGAACCCTCTGTAGTCGCCGGTACGGACGGCCCGATGTACAGGCCCTCTCGTCGGGATGATCCAAACTCCGACGTTGGGACGGTCAAATGCACTCCGCGGCCTGGAGCGCCCGAATCGGCACTTTCCAACCGGAGACCGCGGCTTCAGGATGTTATAGGCCGCAGGCCGGCGGTCGGAGCTCTTCTCCGGCGATCCTCGCCGAGGGATCCCAGACTCCGGATGGTAAGTCCACGACACGCCGGCGACCAGAAGCTCCGCAGACCACAGCCCCATGATGTCAAAGTCACCAGGCCGGCGGTCGGAGCTCTTCTCCGGCGATCCTCGCCGAGGGATCCCAGACTCCGGATGGTAAGTCCACACCACGCCGGCGACCAGAAGCTCCGCAGACCACAGTCCATCAAGTCACCAGGCCGGCGATCGGAGCTCCTCTCCGGCAAGGGTTCGCCTGCTCCGCGATGGAAAAAGTGCACGCAGCGTGAGCTGCTGAAGCTCCGGGCCCGACTCCGGGAAAGGCCACTCCAATCCATGCTGTTAGGCCGCGAGAGGAGAGGCGGACAAACAACACGGAAAAAGTCGCCTCTCCGTTGAGGAAGCGACTGAAAAACGGTTTCCCCCTTGTCCCGCCCACAATGGCCCATTGTTGGCTGTGGAGGAGGCGGTAACGAACGGATACAAACAGCGAAACTAGTACGATGACTTGGGTGGAGGAGGGAGGGATGGAGAGAGCAACGGAAAGCAACGGCTACTTTAAGTTGAATGAATGAATTGGCCAAGTATTCACATACAAGGAATTTGCCTTGGTGCTCCACCCGCAAGTGACAACACGACATACAGTGACAGTCAGGAATGACATATAAAACATTAAACATTAATAATAAAACATTATCGATTAAACATGTGAATTAAATAAAATACCAGAGCAAAAGGAGGCTACAGATTTTTGGTTATTGAGTAGAGCAACTACTCGTGAATAAAAACTGTTTTTATGTCTGGCTGTGGCAGCTTTGACAGTCCGGAGTCGCCTTCCAGAGGGAAGTGATTCAAAGAATTTGTGGCCAGGGTGAGAGGGGTCAGAGATGATCTTGCCCGCTCGCTTCCTGGCCCTTGCAGTGTACAGTTCATCAATGGAGGGAAGTTAGATAAATCATCATTCGTACTGCTGGGTTCTAAAATGCCCAAGCCCACTTACTCCACCCATCTGCCAACGACCCCCCCCCCCCTCACCTGTATCCACCTATCACTCACCAGGCTTTTTCCCGCCCCCCACCTCTCTTTCCCTGCTCCCCCCAAACTCCATCCATTGTGGAATTCTCTGTCCCAGGGAGGGCGGTTCTCTGGATGCTTTCAAGAGAGAGCTAGATAGGACTCTTAAAGAAAGCGAAGTCAGGGGATATGGGGGAGAAGGCAGGAACGGGGTACTGATTGGGGATGATCAGCCACGATCACATTGAATGGCGGTGCTGGCTCGAAGGGCCGAATGGCCTACTCCTGCACCTATTGTCTGTTGTCTATTGTCATCAGTGTGAAGAAGGGTCCCGACCCGTAACATCATCTGTCCATTCCCTCCACGAATGCTTCCTGACCCACTGAGTTCCTCCAGCACTTTGTGTTTTGTTATTTTTAGATTAGTTGGCTCAAAGTGAACATGGAATGTTGATTTGCCAGTGATGGAAAGTTGCCTCGAGCTGGACTACACATGGTGGTGAAAGTGTACACACACACATCTGCCACCCACAACCGATGGAATCAGTCTGGGAACCAGCCCAGTGAGCTGATCTTTACACTGAGCGGAAACAAGTCGCACCGACCAGCGATCCCCGCACACTAACACTGTCCTACACACTCTAGCTACAATTTACAATTTCATCAAGGTCAATGAAATTACACACCTGTACGTCTTTGGAGTGTGGGAGGAAACCGGAGCACCCGGAGAAAACCTACACGGTCGCGGGGAAAACGTACAAACTCCATACAGTCCGAAATCTTCGCGCACCAACGGCCTATCAGCACGCAGGCGCATTGAGGGCGTACGCAGTGTCTTGACGGCGTACGATGTGTCTTGACTGCGCACGCCTAGCGTGTGGCGTTGCACGATGACGTCACCGCCCGGCGCCGTGCGACGACCAAATTCACTCGGCCCGCCTCCTGCCCAGCTGATTGGTTAGTATGAGGCAAATGATGTTACGTGCAAACTTAGCACGTACTTAGTGCGAACTTAGCGTGTACTTAGCGCAAACTTCGCGTGAACTCCACTTCCGTTTGGGCGCGCCAACCGCACGCAATCGCATGCAAGTGGGACAGGCCCTTTAGTGTACGGGCCAGTTTCACTGCAGTACAGCTCTACAATCATATGAGCAGATCAGCTGAGGCTTGGCACCAGCGATCTCACTGGGTTTTACAGCAAACCACAGCTTTATGGTTTGTATGTCCCATATCAGCTTTATATGACAAAATCTTTTGAACTCACACTTTATATCAATCTTAGATTCCCATATTCACAGTAATATAAACACAATGCTTATGCCAGTGCCTGTCACAAGGCAGCGCCTCCTGTAGGTCCATTTAATGGCACTGAATCAGTGGAACTCATGGCCACAGACGGCTGTGGAGGCCAAGTCAATGGGTACTTTTAAGAACGAGATTGATAGATACTGCCCGCTCGGTTCACCTGCACCTCCTCCAACCTCATCTATTGCATCCGCTGCTCTAGATCGGTGAGTCCAAGCGCAGGCTTGGCGATCGCTTCGCCCAACACCTCCGCTCGGTTCGCACTAACCAACCTGATCTCCCGGTGGCTCCGCACTTCAACTCCCCCTCCCATTCGCAAAATGACCTTTCTGTCCTGGGCTCCTCCATGGCCAGAGTGAGTCCCACCGTAAATTGGATGAGCAGCACCTCATATTTTGCTTGGGTAGTTTAAACCCCAGCAGTATGAACATTGACTTCTCCAATTTCAGGTAGTCCCTGCTTTCTCCCTCCTTCCCCTCCCCTTCCCAGCTCTCCCACAGCCCACTGTCTCCGCCTCTTCCTTTCTTCTCCCCGGCCCCCCCCCCCCCACCTCCACATCAGTCTGAAAAGGGTCTCTGCCCGAAACGTCACCTATTCCTTCTCTCAATAGACAATAGACAATAGGTGCAGGAGGAGGCCATTCGGCCCTTCGAGCCAGCACCGCCATTCAATGTGATCATGGCTGATCATCCACAATCAGTTCCCCGTTCCTGCCTTCTCCCCATATCCCCTGACTCCGCTATCTTTAAGAGCCCTATCTAGCTCTCTCTTGAAAGTATCCAGAGAACCGGCCTCCACCACCCTCTGAGAAAGAGAATTCCACACTCTCCATAGAAACTCCGCTGAGTTTCTCCAGCATTTTTGTCGACCTTTGATAGATACTTGATTAGTGCGGGTGTCAGGGGTTATGGGGAGAAGGCAGGAGAATGGGGTTGAGAGGGAGAGATAGATCAGCCATGATTGAATGGCGGAGTAGACTTGATGGGCCGAATGGCCTTATTCTGCTCCTGAGAACTGATGACCTCATGGTGAGGTAATTACCCGTGATGAGTCGGCAGTGGCCGCCCCTCTCTGTAGATCCCTTCATTCCTGGGCGTTCAAGTTACTGATCCGGGCCGTGAAGGAGAGTGCTCTCGACTGTACACCTGTAGATGTCAGATTTATTGTAACCATAAAGCTAATCAAGGATATCAACACTGACATGTGTGTGTACAAAGCAGCATTAATGAAGCCGAGTGTTTCTTGGTGAGCCAAGCTCCATATTCCCTTCTAGAATACTAGGGCACAGTGGCGTAGCGGTAGAGTTGCTGCCTCGCTGCGCCAGGGACCCGAGTTCTGTCCCGACTACGCGTGCTGTCTGTACGTTCTCCCCGTGACCATGTGGGTTTTCTCCGGGCGCTCCGGTTTCCTCCCACACTCCAAAGACGAGCAGGTTTGTAAGTTAATTGGCTTCTGTAAATTGTCACATGGAGAAGGCGGGCACGGGTTATAGATTGGGGACGATCAGCCACGATCACATTGAATGGCGGTGCTAGCTCGAGGGGCCGAATGGCCTACTCCTGCACCTATTTTCTATGTTTCTTTCTGTAGGATAGTGCTTGTGTACAGGGTGATCGCTGGTCGGCGTGAACTCAGTGGGCCAAAGGGCCTGTTTCCACGCGGTGCTCCCGAATCAAACCAAAACTGAACATTCGGCCCATCAAGTCTATGCTACCTCATCAGAGCAAACTCATTCCTTGACACCTATTCCCTGATTCCACCACTCACCGACATAAGGGCAATTGGCAGTGGCCAATCCACCCGCTCGCCTTTGGAGTCTGCAAGGAAACCGGAGCACCCGGATGAAACCCATGAGGTCACAGGATGAACATGCAAACTCCACACAGACAACACCCGTAGTCAGGAGCGAACCTGTGTCAATGGACTAACAGTTTAATTCATCGTCACGTGTAAGAATGGAGACGAGGAAACACTTTTTCTCAGAGAGTTGTGAGTCTGTGGAATTCTCTGCCTCAGAGGGCGGTGGAGGCCGGTTCTCTGGATACTTTCAAGAGAGAGCTAGATAGAGCTCCTAAAGATAGCGGAGTCAGGGGATATGGGGAGAAGGCAGGAACGGGGTACTGATTGGGGATGATCAGCCATGATCACATTGAATGGCGGTGCTGGCTCAAAGGGCCGAATGGCCTACTCCTGCACCTATTGTCTATTGTCTCTTGTGTACCGAGGTACAGTGAAAAGCTTTTGTTGTGTCCAAACCAGTCAGCAGAAAGACAATGCATGATTACAATTGAGCCATTCACCATTTACTGGTGCCCTCCCCTAATTCATAGTTACAGATACATGATAAAGGGAATAACATTTAGTGCAAGATAAAGCCAGCAAAGTCTGATCAAAGATAGTCCAAGGGTCTCCAATGATGTAGATGGGAGGTCAAGACTGCTCTCTGATTTCGGTGAGATGGTTCAGTTGCCTGGCAACATCTTTGTAAATCTTCTCGGCATCATCGAACACCCGAAACGTCACCCATTCCTTCTCTCCAGAGATGCTGCCTGTCCCGCTGAGTTACTCCAGCACTTTTGTGTCTGTCTTCATTAAACCAGCATCTGCAGTTACTTCCCACACATTTCTCTGCAACCCTTTCCCAGCTCAACAAGGTCCTTGCCCACTGCAGGGTGACCGAGGTTGATCATAACACGTCCTGGGCTAACTGACTATGCTGATTTAACAATCCTCCCTCCATGGATCACACACACCCTTAAAGGGCCCGTCCCACTTACGCAACTTTTTCTGTGACTGCCGGCACCCGTCATAGGTCGTCGCAGGTGGCCGACAATGTTCAACATGTTGAAGATCCAGCGGCGACCAGAACAAGGCACGACTCTTTGGGCGACTACTCACAACCATACAGGCTTCACCCCGCGACATGTCGCCTGCGTGGTCGTGAGTCGTCTCCTCACTCGCCCAAAGAGTCGTAGCGTCTTTCTGGTCGCCGCTGGATTTTCAAATGTTGAACATTTTCCGCAACCTGCAACGACCTATGACGGGTGCCGGCAGTCGCCAAAAAAGTCGCGTAAGTGGGACAGGCCCTTGACCCTTCACCTTCCCCACTGCTGGTCAAACCTTGTGCCCTCTCTGCAGTTTGGCAGCACAACCTCTCCCGCTCCCCTACCCTTGCATCTTTGAGGAGGTCATCGCTAAGTATCTCGTTGCCCAAGTGAGTGGCACACCTGAGTACACCTTGTTCCGTTAAAGCTGCTGTGTAAACACAAGTTGTTGTTATTCCATCATTCTTCACCGGGCAGGTGCGTTCAATGTTCACGTGCCACTGCTGTCCATCTGGTGAGGTGCTTGCAAGACACCGGCCGCCTTTTCCAGTAAATAGGATTGAGGATTGAGGTCAGATCATGGTGCTGGGCACTCAGTTACTCTGGGCTTGGAAACTTCAAGACCATAGACACAGGAGCAGCATTCAGCAGCATTCAGCCTACTCCGCCATTCAACCATGGCTGATCTATCCTAATCCTAACCCCATTGTCCTGCCTTCTCCCCATAACCCCTGACACCCGTAATAATCTGTCAATCTGGGCTTTAAAACTATCCATTGGCTTGGCCTCCACAGCCGTCTGTTGCAATGAATTCCACAGATTCAGTTACCCAGTCCACCTTGAAAGGTGTACAGTAGAGCACTGACTGGGTCCATCACAGCCTGCTTCAGTAATTCCCCATTTACCGGTGCCCTCCCCTAATTCCCCATTTACCAGTGCCCTCCCCTAATTCCCCATTTACCAGCCCTCCCCTAATTCCCCATTTACTGGTGCCCTCCCCTAATTCCCCATTTACAGGTGCCCCTCCCCCTGATTCCCCATTTACTGGTGCCCTCCCCTAATTCCCCATTTACTGGGTGCCCTGCCCCCCTAATTCCCCATTTACTGGTGCCCTCCCCTGATTCCCCATTTATGCCCTCCCTGACTTCCCCATTTACTGGTGCCCTCCCCTAATTCCCCATTTACTGGTGCCCTCCCCTAATTCCCCATTTACAGGTGCCCTCCCCTAATTCCCCATTTACTGGTGCCCTTCCCTAATTCCCCATTTACTGGTGCCCTCCCCTAATTCCCCATTTACTGGTGCCCTCCCCTAATTCCCCATTTACTGGTGCCCTCCCCTAATTCCCCATTTACTGGTGCCCTCCCCTAATTCCCCATTTACTGGTGCCCTCCCCTAATTCCCCATTTACCAGTGCCCTCCCCTAATTCCCCCAAGATTATTAATTGTTTGGACACGCTAGAGGCAGGAAACATGTTCCCGATGTTGGGGGAGTCTAGAGCCAGAGTCTCTGCATCCTAAAAATAGCGGAGTCAGGGGATATGGGGAGAAGGCAGGAACGGGGTACTGATTGGGGATGATCAGCCATGATCACATTGAATGGCGGTGCTGGCTCGGAGGGCCGAATGGCCTCCTCCTGCACCTATTGTCTATTGTCTATTGACATAGGTTTAAGGTGGGGGGGGGGGGGGGGGTAAGATTTTAAAAGGAACCTGAGGGACAACTCTTTCACACAGATTGGTGAACGGAACAAGCCGCCAGAGGAGGTGGTTGAGGCAGGCACGATAACATTATTTAAAAGTCAATTGGATGGGAAACATTGAGAGGGATACGGGCCAAACGTGGGTACCTGCGATTGGGTGTGGATGGGACATCGGCATGAATCAATGCGGCTTAAGGGCCCGCTTTCAGGATTATATGGCTCCAAATATTTTTCTCGTTAACTTCTGCAAGATAAATACTGTAATCTTGCTTCTGGAAGATTAATAGTAATCTAGCAAATAAATAAACCAATTTCTTCTTCAGTTACAGTAAATTAGATAAACCTCATAAAAAGTCCGTTTATCTCTGTCTCTGGAACTGATAAGATGTTCATCTGCGTGACGCGTGTTTACGTACAGTGACGGATTATAACCAAGTGTAAATATTCAGTTAAATCTCCTTGCCACGCTATGTTTTTCATTGATTGAATGATTTAAAGGTACAGCATGGAAAGAGGCCCTTCGGCCCACCCAATCAAGGCTGACCATCGATCACCCGTTCACACTGGTTCTATGTCATCCAAATTTATCATCCACTCCCTACACACTAGGGACAACTTACAATACACAATAGACAATAGACAATAGGTGCAGGAGTAGGCCCTTCGATGCAGGAGTAGGCCATACAGAGCCAGCACCACCATTCAATGTGATCATGGCTGATCATCCCCAATCTGTACCCCGCTCCTGCCTTCTCCCCATATCCCCTGACTCCGCTATTTTTAAGATGCAGAGATATGGAAGGGTAAGGAGTGAAAAGGACAGATCAATGCAGAGAATGATAAGGAAATGTAGGTAGACAAAAATGCTTGAGAAACTTACCGGATGCGGCAGCATCTATGGAGCAAAGGAAATAGGGCCAAAACCCCTCTTCAGACCTCCAGCATTTCTCTAGCATTTCTGTCTACCTTCGATTTTCCAGCATCTGCAGTTCCTTCTTGAACATAAGGAAATGTAGAATGATTCATTGCTGGAGGATGGTGAAAATAGTCAGAGAACTAGGGTGGGGAAGGGATGGAGAGAGAGGGAAAGCAAGGGTTGCTTCAAGTCAGAGAAGTCAATATTCATACCACTGGGGTGTAAGGTGCCCAAGGAAAATATGAGGTGCTGCTCCTCCAATTTAGGCTGGGCCTCACTCTGACAATGTCTTCCATATCTCTAGTCTCCCTCTCCCCTGACTCTCAGTCTGAATAAAGGTCTCGACTCGAAACGTCACCTATTCCTTCTCTCCAGAGATGCTGCCTGTCCCGCTGAGTTACATTTTGTGTCCTTCATTCAGCTTCTGGCAAGGTCTCAACTTTCTCCTCTGCACGCCTTGGAACCTTTCATCCTCAATTGATGTTTGCTGCAGAACATGTACATGGATATTGGCTGCACTTCTCAACACTAACTAAATAAAGAGAGATGAACTGCGGTAATGCTGGTTTAAATCGGTTAAACTTCAAAAAGCTGGAGTAACTCAACGGGTCAGACAGCATTTCTGGAGAAAAGGAATAGGTGGTGTTTTGTGTTGAGACCCTTCTTCAGGCTCTGACTCCGAACGTCACCTATTACTTTTCTCCAGAGATGCTCTCTGGCCCGCTCAGTTACTCCAGCTTTTTGTGTTTATCTTCTAAATAAAGAGGCTGCAGACACTTCGATAACTATGGGAGTAAACCCACAAGGCCAAGAGTTCAAAATCATGAGAGGAATAGAGAGGACATTCTCTTGCCCAGAGATGGGGAATCGAGACCCAGAGGACATAGGTTTAAGGTGAGGGTTGGGAAGAGACTTAATAGGAATCTGAGTAGTATCAGGCCAAATGCAGGCAGGTGGGACTAGTGTAGATGGGACATGTTGGTCGGTGTGGGTTTTCTACAGGCGCTCCGGTTTCCTCCCACACCCCAAAGATGTGTGGGTTTGTAGGTTAATTGGCATCGGTATAAATGTAAATTGTCCCTAGTGTGTGTAGGATAGTGTTAGTGTGCGGGGCGACCATTGGTCGGCATAGATTCGGTGGGCTGAAGGGCCTGTTTCTGTTAATTGGCTTCAGTAAAAGCGTAAATGGTCCCTAGTGTGAATGAATGAATACGTTTATTGGCCAAGTATTCACATACAAGGAATTTGCCTTGGTGCTCCGCCCGCAAGTGACAACATGACATACAGTGACAGTTAGGAATGACACTTAAAACACTAAACATTAATAATAAAACATTATTGATTAAACATGTGAATTAAACAAAATACCAGAGCAAAGGGAGGCTACAGATTTTTGGCTGTTGAGTAGAGCAACTACTCGTGGATAAAAGCTGTTTTTATGTCTGGCTGTGGCAGCTTTGACAGTCCGGAGTCGCCTTCCAGAGGGAAGTGATTCAAAGAGTTTGTGGCCAGGGTGAGAGGGGTCAGAGATGATCTTGCCCGCTCGCTTCCTGGCCCTTGCAGTGTTCAGTTCATCAATGGAGGGAAGGTTGCAGCCAATAATCTTCTCTGCTGATCGGACGATTCGCTGCAGCCTCCAGCTGTCGTGCTTGGTGGCTGAGAGCTAGTACTTGTGGAAAAAAGCTTCGTAGGATAGTGTTGGCGTGCGGGCATCGCTGGTCGGCACCAAAGAGCCTGTTTTTACCCTGTATGTCCAAACTAAACGAGTCTAAATTATACTAAAACAGTCCTTGACAGAGCCAAAGTCAGGAAATTAGGAGCTTAACTCCAGTTTGATTACAATAGAAGAGTCTGCTACCTTATACAGGGATTTAAAAGAGCTTTCTGATTGAATCTATGAAGTAATCATTTCTGAGTGGGTCTTTCAGATAATCTGCCAATGGGAATAACTATCGGCGATGGAGTTACAACCTCACGTCTATCCATCTCACACAAAACAATATCCATTGTGTTGCAGGCAGTGAAGTCCGAAAACAAATGTATTGCCACAACTCCATTGCAATGAAAATTAACGTGTCAGTTCCAAGTTGCACTTTGCATCTGCTGAGATATTATTCCACACTACACCGCGTTTTACTGAAGCCTGCTGAATGTTGAAGGACTTGTATTATTTAGTCGGGAGAAGTGGGGGATGGTTCAAATTATTACCTGTTGAGCCGCTGGAATTTAAATGTGCTTTCATTGGTCAGGTCGGAGGGAGTCCCCCCCCCCGCCGCGGGTACCGTGTAATCACGTGCTACCCGCTCCATGGTCGGATAGTCGGCGACTAAACCGTCTCCCCCACCTGGTTGACCGGTGAGGAGGGGGCTGTGGACCCCCAGCAGGACCAACAACAAGACCTGTCAAAGGGCGGATCAGCTCCTAGCGAGGCAACGGCCATCCACACTTCAGTAGAAGTTGCCATCACTGTCGTACGTGGCATTGTAAGGACAATAGACAATAGGTGCAGGAGTAGGCCATTCGGCCCTTCGAGCCTGCACCACCATTCAATGTGATAATGGCTGATCATCCCCAATCAGTACCCCGTTCCTGCCTTCTCCCCATATCCCCTGACTCCACTATATTTAAGAGCCCGATCGAGTTCTCTCTTAAAAACATCCAGAGAACCTGCCTCCACCGCCCTCTGAGGCAGAGAATTCCACAGACTCACCACTCTCTGTGAGAAAAGGTGTTTCCTCACCTCCGTTCTAAATGGTCTATCGCTTATTCTTAAACTGTGGCCCCTGGTTCTGGACTCCCCCACTTTCTGAAACATGTTTCCTGCCTCTAGTGTGTCCAAACCCTTAATAATCTTATATGTTTTCATAAGATCCCCTCTCATCCTTCTAAACTCCAGAGTGTACAAGCCCAGCTGCTCCATTCTCTCAGCATATGACAGTCCCGCCATCCTGGGAATTAACCTTGTAAACCTACGCTGCACTCCCTCAATAGCAAGAATGTCCTTCCTCAAATTTGGAGACCAAAACTGCACACAATACTCCAGGTGTGGTCTCACTGGGGGCCTGTACAACTGCAGAAGGACCTCTCTGCTCCTCTACTCAACTCCTCTTGTTATGAAGGCTTTACGAAGGATCGTGTTATGAAGGATTTACGAGGATGTTGCCATGACTCGAGGGCCTGAGCTACAGGGGCAGGCTCGGACTTTATTCCAAGGAGCGCAGGAGGATGAGGGGTGATTTTACAGCGTACAAAATCATGAGAGGAATAGATAGGGTCAATGTTGTAAGGCCAAATGCAAATTGGAGGAACAGCACCTCATGTTTCACTTGGGCAGTTAACAACACAGCAGTATGAATGTTGATTTCTCTAGCCAAGTCACCCTTACTATCTAAATGGCATCAAGTTGGGAAAAGGGGAAGTACAACGGGATCTGGGGGTCCTTGTACATCAGTCTATGAAAGTAAGCATGCAGGTACAGCAGGCAGTGAAGAAAGCGAATGGCATGTTGGCCTTTATAACAAGAGGAATCGAATATAGGAGCAACGAGGTCCTTCTGCAGTTGTACAGAGCCCTAGTGAGACCACACCTGGAGTATTGTGTGCAGTTTTGGTCCCCTAATTTGAGGAAGGACATTCTTGCTATTGAGGGAGTGCAGCGTAGGTTTACAAGGTTAATTCCCGGGATGGCCGGACTGTCATTTGCTGAGAGAATGGAGCAGCTGGGCTTGTACACTCTGGAGTTTAGATGAATGAAAGGGGATCTCATTGAAACATATAAGATTGTTAAGGGCTTGGACATGTTAGAGGCAGGAAAAATGTTCCCGATGTTGGGGAAGTCCAGAGCCAGGGGCCACAGTTTAAGAATAAGGAGTAAGCCATTTAGAACGGAGACGAGGAAACACTTTTTCTCACAGAGAGTGGTGAGTCTGTGGAATTCTCTGCCTCAGAGGGGGTTGGAGGCCGCTTCTCTGGATACTTTCAAGAGAGAGCTAGATAGGGCTCTTAAAGATAGCGGAGTCAGGGGATATGGGGAGAAGGCAGGAACGGGGTACTGATTGGGGATGATCAGCCATGATCACATTGAATGGCAGTGCTGGCTCGAAGGGCCGAATGGCCTACTCCTGCACCTATTGTCTATTGTCTTTTGCTTTACATGCTCCCTCCCCTACTCATGTTTTCCGACTAGTTTCACTGTCCTCCTGATATATTTTACTATTTATAAACCTCGTTGTCACCTTCCCCTCAGCTAATAATGAACCTTCTACACTTCCTTGACCAGCATCTGCTTTCATCTGTTCTTTTCATGTTACCCTAGTCCCTTCAATGCTTAGTCTGAAGAACATACCCTCTTCAGATGTCCCCTGAGTCTCCCTGAATCAAGAACCAGAACAGATAGAAACATTGACTTATGTCTGTGAAGAAACGTCCACCCATTCCTTCTCTCTGTGGCAGATTTTCTCAGGATTTTCTCATCTGCTGCCTGGACTTCCGGAACAATCTTCCCGTTACTATCCAGCATATGGAATTCGTGCCATATGTCTGTCTTGGGGGAATGTCTTTCCTCAAGACCAAAACTGTACGCAGATGAGGGGAGAGGGGAAAGATTTAGTAGGAACCTGAGGGGTAACGTTTTCACACAGAAGGTGGTGGGTGTATGGAACGTGCTGCCGGAGGAGGTAGATGAGGCAGGGACGATAACAACATTTAAAATACATTTGGACAGGTACATGGATAGGACAGGCTTAGAGGGATATGGGTCACACGCAGGCAGGTGGGACTAGTGGGCCGCATCCTGGGTGTGGCAGCGCCTAACGGCAACGACTTGCCTACAGTCCTCTGACTTTTTGTCTTGTTAAATGTATGCCTTGAGCCTAGTTTTTATTATTTTTTAGCTGTGTATATGTGAGGGGTGGAGGGGGGGATGTGGGGGAAACCGTTAATCTCTTCCCTGTACGAGGACCCGACTTTGTCCCTGTCCGGTCTCCGGTGCCGTTGGGCCTAACATCATGGAGCAGACGGCGTTCTCCGGCCGGGACCAACCCGAGGGCTCCAATTGCGGAGCCTGCGGACTCGCCATCGCTGAGCTGGCCGACTTCGGATCGGGAAGAGCTGTGTTGGCGCGCGGCTGCGACCCGACTTCGGAGCTTCGGAGGCTCCGACCCGGCAGGGCCGGTGGACGGGAACATCGGGAGCTCCAGGTCCCTGGTGGGAGACCGCTTTTCGGAGCTCCCGTTGCGAGAGGAACAAAGGGTAGAGATAAGACTTTTGCCTTCCATCACAGTGAGGAGGTATTGGAGATTCACTGAGATGGATGTCTGTGTAAACTGTGTTACGTGTGGGTCTTGGGTTTTTTGTAATGTAAGACAGTAGAAAATGCAATTTTGTTCAAACCAAGCTGTTTGAATGGCAATAAAAGGCATTCTATTCTATTCTATTCTAGTGACGATGGGACACGTTGGTTGGCATGGGCGAGTTGGGCCGAAGGGCCTGTTTCTGTGCTGTGTGACTCTGTGAGTGTAATGGGCCTGTCACACTTAGGCGACCGTCAGAGTGACACACACACACACCGCTTCCTTCACCAGTCTGTTATGCAGGCGGGGGACAGGGCAAGCGTGATATTCACACGGTGCAAAGCCAATGTGATACAGACACACACTGAATGCGGAACCTCCTCGCGACCATGAAGGTGACTCCCCGGCAACCACACGCGAACACGTGGCGACCACATAGTCTCCTGCAGCCGCCTAAAAAGTTGCCTAAGTGGGACAGGCCCATGAGTGTTCAGAGGGAGCGTGGTGTGACTGCTGGAAACTTGCCATGGACAAGTTTTATTTAACAGATCTCGATGCTGGCAAAGAATTGAATACACAGGCGTCATTCTCAGATATCCCTTACAGATTTAGCAGACTTCAAAACTGTCACCACGTGCTTATGTTTGACACTGCGACACAAACTGGGAGCTGTTCTACTGTAATTCCTGATGGCATCCTGCTGCTTTTAGGATTAAATTAAGCAGCAGATCAATAGACAGGGTACACAAGAAGCTGGAGAAACTCAGCAGGTGCAGCAGCATCTAAGGAGCGAAGGAGATAGGCGACGTTTTGGGCTGAAAATCTTCTTCAGACTGACAGCCTTCAATAGACAGACTATTTTTCAGAAGGAACTGCAGATGCTGGAAAATCGAAGGTAGACAAAAATGCTGGAGAAACTCAGCGGCTGCAGCAGCATCTATGGAGCGAAGGAAATGGGCAACATTTTCGGTCGCAACCCAAGGGGGTAAGCCATTTAGAACGGAGACGAGGAAACACTTTTTCACCCAGAGAGTTGTGAGTCAATGGAATTCTCTGCCTCGGAGGGCGGTGGAGGCCGGTTCTCTGGATACTTTCAAAAGGGAGCTAGATAGAGCTCTTAAAGATAGCGGAGTCAGGGGATATGGGGAGAAGGCAGGAACGGGGTACTGATTGGGGATGATCAGCCATGATCACATTGAATGGCGGTGCTGGCTCGAAGGGCTGAATGGCTGAAGGAAATAGGCAACGTTTCGGGCTGAAATCCAAAGGGTTTTGGCCCGAAACGTTGCCTATTTCCTTCGCTCCATAGATGCGGCTGCACCCGCTGAGTTTCTCCAGCACTTTTGTCTACCACCTATAGACAATAGATAATAGGTGCAGGAGTAGGCCATTTGGCCCTTCCAGCCAGCACCGCCATTCAATGTGATCATGGCTGATCATCCCCAATCAGTTCCCCGTTCCTGCCTTCTCCCCATATCCCCTGACTCCACTATCTTTGAGAGCCCTATCTAGCTCTTGAAAATATCCAGAGAACCGGGCTCCACCACCCTCTGAGGCAGAGAATTCCACACTCACAACTCTCCGTGTGAAAAAGTGTTTCCTCGTCTCCGTTCTAAATGGCCTACCCCTTATTCTTAATCTAGATTATAAAGAAACAGGAGCAAGATGAAGCCCCAAAAGCTGCCCGGGCATCCGATAACATCTGAGGTTGTGTCCCGACCCCAAACACCGCCTGTCCATTCCCTCCACAGATGTTGCCTGACCCAGTTCCTCCTGCAGTTTATATTAACGTTTATTATTGTCACACATACTGAGGTACAGCGAAAAGCTTTGTTTTTTATGCTACCCAAACAGATTACTTAATACGATACGCAAACACAGTCAAGTCTTGTCAAACTCCAACACGTGCAACAAAGGGGAAGATACAGAGTGCAGAATATAGTTCTCAGTATTGTAGCACAGCAGTTCCACGGACGAAGTCCAATGTCCGCAATGGGGTAGAGGTGAATCGGACAGTACTCCAGGTTATGGAAGGACCGTTCAGAAGCCTGATAACAGAGGGGAAGAAGCTGTTCCTGAGTCTGGTGGTGCGCGCTTTCAAGCTTCTGTACCTTCTGCCGGACGGGAGCGGGGAGAAGAAGGAATGACCGGTGGGGACAGACAACGTCTTGATGATGTCGGCTGCTTTCCCGAGGCAGCGTGAAGTGTAGATGGAGACAATGGTGGGGAGTGTGGTGTGTGTGAGGGACTGGGCTATGTCTACAATGGTGGGGAGTGTGGTGTGTGTGAGGGACTGGGCCACATCTACAATGGTGAGGAGTGTGGTGTGTTGGGGACTGGGCCACATCTACAATGGTGGGAGTGAGGATGCTATGTCTACAATGGTGGGAGTGTGGTCTTGTGTGGTCAGTGGTGGGAGTGTGGTGTATGTGCGGGACTGGGCCACATCTACAATGGTGGGGAGTGTGGTGTGTGTGAGGGACTGGGCTATGTCTACAACCCTCTGCGGTTTGTATTCTACATTTCATTTCACCAAGCATCATGAAAGATTGGACAAGACCCAGCCTGCTCAACCTGTCCCTAGAGCTCAGGCCCTCAAGTAATTGTACTGGGCTGTGTAAGGTGGCATGCAATCCTTAGCTGGAATGATTCCAGCAGGAGCCAGCGGCAGTGTCGGAAGGAACTGCAGATGCTCGAAGGGCCGAATGGCCTTCTCCTCCACCTATTGTCTATTGTCTGTGGAATTCTCTGCCTCAGAGGGCGGTGGAGGCTGGATCTGTGGATGCTTTCAAGAGAGAGCTAGATAGGGCTCTTAAAAATAGCGGAGTCAGGGGATATGGGGAGAAGGCAGGAACGGGGTACTGATTGGGGATGATCAACCATGATCAGATTGAATGGCAGTGCTGGATCGAAGGGCCGAATGGCCTACTCCTGCACCTATTGTCTATTGTCTACATAGAAACATATAAACATAGAAATTAGGTGCAGGAGTAGGCCATTCGGCCCTTCGAGCCTGCACCGCCATTCAATATGATCATGGCTGATCATCCAACTCAGTATCCCGTACCTGCCTTCTCTCTATACCCCCTGATCCCCCTAGCCACAAGGGCCACATCCAACTCACTCTTAAATATAGCCAATGAACTGGCCTCCACTACCCTCGGTGGCAGAGAGCTGTCCATTGTCTATTGTCCATTGTCTATCGTCCAAAGACCTTATAGCGCTATAAGATCTTTGCTATTGTCTACACCAAAGACAGACACAAAGTGCTGGAGTAACTCAGCGGGGCAGGCAGCATCTTTGGAGAGAAGGAATGGGTGACGTTTCCGGTGGAGACCCTTCTTCAGACAGAGTGAAGGGCCTCGACCCGAAACGTCACCCATTCCTTCTCTCCAGAGATGCTGCTTGTCCCGCTGAGTTACTCCAGCACTTTGCGTCTATCTTCGGAGCAGGACAGCGTTGTCTCCGCCTCAAGCTCTTCCCTCAGTGACATTTATTTTTAATTAGATTCTCGCTTGTACTTTCATTTACAAATCGCATTTACTGCAAATAATGATTTCAAGACATATTAAATGTTAGCAGAACGAACGAACGGTATTTGAAATGGTCTGACCTGCTGAATGATTCTATTATTTTTCCAATTTTATTACAACTGCAGATTTTTTCACAAGCAATTAAATTACACAGAACAGTCCAGCAAAGGAAGAGGCCCTTCAGCCCACAATGTACAGTATGTGCCAAACATACTGCCATTAGTGTGCAGGATTTGTGGATGATCAGCCATGATCACATTGAATGGCAGTGCTGCCTCGAAGGGACAAATAGCCTACTCCTGTACACATTGTTTATTGTCTACTGACCAGAATTGCGCACAATTTTAAGGTGTATGTGGAAACTTAAGGTGCGTGGGGTAAAGATTGACAATAGACAATAGGTGCAGGAGTAGGCCATTCGGCCCTTCGAGCCAGCACCGCCATTCAATGTGATCATGGCTGATCATCCCCAATCAGTACCCCGTTCCTGCCTTCTCCCCATATCCCCTGACTCCTGCTATTTTTAAGAGCCCTATCTAGCTGTCTCTTGAAAGCATCCAGAGAACCGGCCTCCACCGCTCTCTTAGGCAGAGAATTCCACAGACTCACCACTCTCTGTGAGAAAAAGAGTTCCTCGTCTCCGTTCTAAATGGCTTACTCCTTATTCTTAAACTGTGGCCCCTGGTTCTGGACTCCCCCAACATCGGGAACATGTTTCCTGCCTCTAGCGTATCCAAACCGTTAACAATCTTATATGTTTCAATGAGATTCACGCCCATCCTTCCAAACTCCAGAGTATACAAGCCCAGCCGCTCCATTCTCTCAGCATATGACAGTCCCGCCATCCCGGGAATTAACCTTGTAAACCTACGCTGCACTCCCTCAATAGCAAGAATGTCCGTCCTCAAATTAGGGGACCAAAACTGCACACAATACTCCAGATGTGGTCTCACTAGGGCTCTGCACAACTGCAGAAGGACCTCTTTGCTCCTATATTCGATTCCTCTTGTTATAAAGGCCAACATGCCATTTGCTTTCTTCACTGCCTGCTGTACCTGCATGCTTACTTTCATAGACTGATGTACAGATCCCGTAGTACTTCCCCTTTTCCCAACTTTATGCCATTTAGATAGTAATCTGCCTTCCTGTTTTTGCTACCAAAGTGGACAACCTCACATTTATCCACATTAATCTGCCATGCATCTTCCCACTCCCCCAACCTGTTAAGACCCTGCATTCTCATAGCATCCTCCTCACGGTTCACTGCCACCCAGCTTTGTGTCATCTGCAAATTTGCTAATGTTACTTTGGATCCCTTCATCCAAATCATTGATGTATATTGTAAATAGCTGCGGTCCCAGCGCCGAGCCTTGCGGTACCCCACTAGTCACTGCCTGCCATTCTGAAAGGGACAGGAACATTGAACAGGAACATTTTTACACAAATGGAGGTGGGAATGTGGAAGGAGCTGCCAGAGGCAGACCCTTTTTCAGTTTGATGGAGCAAGGGGGAGAATGCTGGGAAGAGAGGGTGGGGAGGGGAGGGACCAAGCCTGGCAAGGTGGATACAGGTGAGGGGGGTGACTGGCATATGGGTGGAGTAAGTGACAAAGGTTGGAGGTGAACATTTATTTTTCTCACATTTTAATTTGAAATATTGATTGAAAAATACAGCATGGAAACAGGCCCTTCAGCTCACTGAGTCCATGCCGACAAGCGATCACCTGTTCACACTACCCCATTTTCTCCTCCACCCCCTGCACACGAGGGACAACTTACAGAAGCTAATAAACCTTCAAACCTGCATGACAATGGACAATAGACAATAGGTGCAGGAGTCGGCCATTCAGCCCTTCGAGCCAGCACCGCCATTCAATGTGATCATGGCTGATCATCCCCAATCAGTACCCCGTTCCTGCCTTCTCCCCATATCCCCTGACCACTACCTTTAAGCCCTATCTAGCTCTCTCTTGAAAGTATCCAGAGAACCGGATAGTGTTTCCTCGTCTCCGTTCTAAATGGCTTACCCCTTATTCTTAAACTGTGGCCCCTGGTTTCCCCCTCTCACCATGTTCCCACCCCTGGGAAAAGGTTCCATGTCTACCCTAGCTATGCCTCTCATAACTCTCAGAACAAGGTACGACTCTTTGGGCGACTACTCACGACCATACAGGCTTCACCCCGCGACATGTCGCCTGCGTGGCCGTGAGTCGTCTCCTCAGTCGCCCAAAGAGTCGGAGCGTCTTTCTGGTCGCCGCTGGATTTTCAATATGTTGAACATTTTCGGTGACCTGCAACGACCTATGACGGAAAAAAGTTGCGTAAGTTAGACAGGCCCTTTATAGTCTTTTCCCCAGGGCAGTTGGTTAATAACAAGTATTAACTAAATACTTGTTTGGGAGGCACGGTGGTGCAGCGGTGGAGTCGCTGCCTCACAGCGCCAGAGACCCGGGTTCCATCCCGACTACGGGTGCTGTCTGTACGGAGTTTGTACCTTCTCCCCGTGACCCGCGTGGGTTTTCTCCGGGTGCTCCGGTATTCTCCCACACTCCAAAGTTCTTGATTAGTACAGGTGTCAGGGGTTATGGGGCAAAGACAGGAGAATGGGGTTGATAGGGAAAGATAGGTCTGCCATGATTGAATGGCGGAGTAGACTTGATGGGCCGAATGGTCTAATTTTGCTCCTAATACTTATGAACATGAGTTTATGAACTCAGCGGGTCAGGCAGCATCTGTGGGGAACATGGATTCACAGATGTAACTCAGCGGGTCAGGCAGCATCTGTGGAGAACATGGATAGGTGACGTTTCGGGTCAACTTTTGGAATTTGGGTGTTCAAGGGAGACCCGTTCTGTCATGCTGGATCTGATTGAATGAGTAAACCTGAAAGTAAACGCAGCGTAATAGTGACAGATGTGTTGTGGTGACAAAGGCTGTTGTGGTGACAGGGTGTGTTGCAGTGACACACACAGTGTTATGGTCACAGCCTGTGTTATGGTGAGAGTATTATGGTAACAGACTATGGTCATTGGAAAAGCCTATTGTCATGGAACACTAATATGGTGAGACTTTTGTGGAGATTATTGTGGTGACTCTTCTCCGTGGATTGTCTCCTTGTCGTGGTGGAGAAGCTTGTGTGGACCTGAGATCCTGAGAGCGATGCCGTCTGGAGCTGTGCTCCTGGTAGGGCCACCCATGGCGGTAAGGTCGAGGGGGAGGTCCTGACAAAGAGCAATCCAACCAAGACCTCAACGGTGGAACAGGCGGAGGACGATGGCTGACCTTAGTGGAGCGTCACAACGGCTGGGAAGGGGGATGAAGGCTGCAGCAGAAAAGGGTCTCCCTTGTTGAACACATTGAAAACGTTGAATATGTTGATAATCCAGCGGCGACCAGAAAGACGCTCCGACTCTTTGGGCGACTGAGGAGATGACTCACGACCATGCAGGCGACATGTCGCGGGGTGAAGCCTGTATGGTCGTGAGTAGTCGCCCAAAGAGTCGTCCCTTGTTCTGGTCGCCGCTGGATTTTCAACATGTTGAACATTTTCAGTGACCTGCAACGACCTGTGACGGGTCGCCGAAAAAGGCGCGTAAGTGGGACAGGCCGATATATTTTTACTGGGTTTCCTCCCACGTACCGGAGACGTGTAGGTTTGTAGGTTCATTGTCCTCTGTAAATTTCCTTGAACGCGTAGGGAGTGGATGAGAAAGTGAGACGACATAGAACTAGTGTGAAAGGTGATCGCTGGTCGGCTTGGACACGGTGGGCCGGAGGCTCTGTTTCCATGCTGTATCTCTAGTCTACTTTACAAGTGCAGCATGCAAACAGGCCCTTTGGCTCACCGAGTTGGCACTGACCAGCATTCACCCGTACCCTAGTACTATCACACACTCAGGACAATTTCTAGCAGCCAACTACCCTACAAACCCGCTCATCTTTGCAATGTGGGAGGAAACCAGAGCACCCGGAGAAAACCAACACGGTCACAAGGAGAACGTGCAGACTCCACACAGGCTGCTCCCGAGGTCAGCATCGAACCCTCAGAATAAAAGGATGTACCTTTAGAAAGTAGATGGAGAGGAATTTCTGTAGTCAGAGGGTGGTGAATCTGTGGAATTCATTGCCGCAGAAGGCTGTGGAGTTAAGTCATTGGGTATGTTAAAGTGCAGATTGACAAATTCTTGATTAGTATGGGTGTCAGAGGTTATGGGGAGAAGGCAGGAGAATGGGGTTGAGAGGGAGCGATAGATCAGCCATGACTGAATGGTAGAGTAGACTCGATGGGCTGAATGGCCTAATTATGCTCCTATGAGCTATTCTATGCCGTTCTAAAGCATTTAGAATGGAGATGAGGAAAAACATTTTCACACAGAGAGTTGTGAGTCTGTGGAATTCTCTGCCTCAGAGGGCGGTGGAGGCCGGTTCTCTGGATGATTTCAAGAGAGAGTTAGATAGGGCTCTTAAAGATAGCGGAGTCAGGGGATATGGGGAGAAGGCAGGAACAGGGTACTGATTGGAGATGATCAGCACGATCACATTGAATGGCGGTGTTGGATCGAAGGGCCGAATGGCCTACTCCTGTACCTATTGTCTATTGTCTATGACTTATGTACATTGATTTATGCACCCGCATCGCTGGTGCTGCAAAGCAGCAAATCTATCGCAGCGCCACCATATCACATCTTTAACCTACACTGAAAACTGAAATATACTTGTTTAAGAAGGAACTGCAGATGCTGGAAAAATCAAAGATGGACAAAAATGCTGGAGAAACTCAGCAGGTGAGGCAGCATCTATGGAGCGAATGAGTAGGCCCCTGTACAACTGCAGAAGGACCTCTTTGCTCCTATGCTCAACTCCTCTTGTTATGAAGGCCAACATGCTATACGCTTTCTTCACTGCCTGCTGTACCTGCATGCTTAGTTTCATTAACTGATGAACAAGCACCCCCAGATCCCATTGTAATAGCCCCTTTTCCCAACTTGACACCATTTAAATATTAATCTGCCTTCTTGTTTTTGCTTCCAAAGTGGATAACCTCACATTTATCCGCATTAAACTGCATCTGCCATGCATCTTCCCACTCCCCCAGGAAGCAGTGGCGCTGGTGTGCTTTAGACAATAGACAATAGATAATAGATGCAGGAGTAGGCCATTTGGCCCTTCAAGCCAGCACCGCTATTCAATGTGATTATGCCTGATCATCCACAATCAGTACCCCGTTCCTGCCTTCTCCCCATATCCCCTGACTCCACTATCTTTAAGAGCCCTATCTAGCTCTCTCTTGAAAGCATCCAGAGAACCGGGCTCCACCGCCCTCTCAGGCAGAGAATTCCACATACTCACAACTCTCTGTGTGAAAAAGTGTTTCCTCGTCTCTGTTCTAAATGGTTTACTCCTTATTCTTAAACTGTGTGGCCCCTGGTTCTGGACTCCCCCAACATCGGGAACATGTTTCCTGCCTCTAGCGTGTCCAAACCCTGAACAATCTTATATGTTTCAATGGTCTCCGTTGGGCCTTTCTTGGTCTCCGTGCTGTGTCTGAAGCTGGGCTGAGGGGGGACATGGGTTAGAGGGACTACTTTGGATCAATCCCACGGAGAATCCATATAGATTCAACCCACAGACTGAGCTTCCGTTGTGCTGGTCCCTGTCTTGAAGAGTTTTAATACGCTGCTGAAATTCCAGGTGGGTTCGTCTGGATCTCAATTTTCCAAATGTGGCATTGAAGTTAATTAAAGGTAGCCAAAAATGCTGGAGAAACTCAGCGGGCAAGGTAGCATCTAAGGAGCGAAGGAAATAGGTGACGTTTTGAGTCTCGTCTTGACCCGAAACGTCACCTATTCCTTCGCTCCATAGATGATGCCTCAAAGCCCTGTCCCACGGTACGAGTTCATTCCAAGAGCTCTCCCAAGTTTGCCCTGATTCGAACTCGGAGATTTATGGTAATGGCCGCTCGTCAGTACTCAGGGCTCTCGTGGACATTTTCCTCATCAAGAAAATCTTCACGAGTCCTCCCGTACTTACCTGCGCTGCCGAGTCTTCCCGAGTACCTGCCGTTAGCGTTACGAGCCGCTAAGAGACGTCCCCGAACTCCGACGTACCCGCTACGTTCATTCTCCGTGCTTACCACGAGTTTGATATTTTTTTTAACTTGGGAGAGCTCTTGGAATGAACTCGCAGCGTGGGACAGGGCTTTTACCCGCTGGGTTTCTCCAGCATTTTTGTCTACCACTGAAATTTACTTTTCATTCTGAAGCAACTCTGAAACATCTTCGCCACTGGTGTTCAATCAGATGTTTGCAAAGGCAGGCAGCTTATTAATCTCCTCGACCTCAGTCAAGACAAGCTGCCTATAATCTGCCGCTCAGAGCAAGTGGCCGCACACCGCAATTTCCCACTAGATAACTGGCATCATAGCATCATGTCTTGACACCTAGAATAAACAATGGGATTAACCGGGGACATCTGTCTTCATTTCTGATTAGCTCCCAGAACCAATCAAGTATTTAAAACAAATTGCTGGCAATTGTTTTGTGTGAAAATAATAAATTATTAATCAGCTGGTGGATAATTGTGGCATTATGATGATCAGCAGGTTCACGGAGGAGTTTAATGGCATTGCTGCAGAGTCCAATATTGATGCATGCAACAGCGATAGAGGCTCGTAAATGTACTATTGATGCTGGGAGACTAATCTTCTGCCCATTCAAGTGGTGTAAACACAGTGGAATCATTTGGAGAATCCCTAAGTAAGTAATTAAGTTTATTGGCCAAGCATTCACATACAAGGAATTTGCCTTGGTGCTCCGCCCACAAGTAACAACATGACATACAGTGACAGTTACGAATGACTCAGAAAACACTAAACATTAATAATAATAAAACATTAATGATAAAACACCATTGATCAAGCATGTGTACCACCAAAATACCAGATCAAAGGGAGGCTACAGATTTTTGGTTATTGAGTAGAGCAACTACTCGTGGATAAAAGCTGTTTTCATGTCTGGCTGTGGCAGCTTTGACAGTCCGGAGTCGCCTTCCAGAGGGAAGTGATTCAAAGAGTTTGAGGCCAGGGTGAGAGGGGTCAGAGATGATCTTGCCCGCTCGCTTCCTGGCCCTTGCAGTGTACAGTTCATCAATGGAGGGAAGGTTGCAGCCAATAACCTTCTCGAATTGAGGGAATGCAGCGTAGGTTCACCAGGTTAATTCCCAGGATGGCGGAACCATCGTGTATTGATAGAATGGAGTGGTTGATTACTATCTAAATGGTGTCAAGTTGGGAAAAGAGGAAGTACAACGGGATCTGGGGGTCCTTGTTCATCAGTCTTTGTAAGTAAGCATGCAGGTACAGCAGGCAGTGAAGAAAGCAAATGGCCGTTATAACAAGAGGAGTTGAGTACAGGAGCAAAGAGGTCCTTCTGCAGTTGCCCTGGTGAGGCCACACCTGGAGAATTGTGTACAGTTTTGGTCCCCTAATTTGAGGAAGGACATTCTTGCTATTGAGGGAGTGCAGCGTAGGTTCACAAGGTTAATTCCCGGGATGGCGGGACTGTCATATGCTGAGAGAATGGAGCGGCTGGGCTTGTACACTCTGGAGTTTAGTAGGATGAGAGACCTTATTGATAGAAGTTTAGGACACGCTAGAGGCAGGAAACAGAGGGAACCAGTGGCCACGGTTTAAGAATAAGGCGTAAGCCATTTAGAACAGAGATGAGGAAAATGTTTTTCACCCAGAGTTGTGAGTCTGTGGACATCTCTGCCTTGGTCCATGCCGACCCAGTTGGCATTCTGGGCCAGTCCCATTTGCCAGCATTTGGTCCATATCCCTTTAAATCTGTGTGTAAGAATGAACTGGAGATGCTGGTTTACACCAAAGAAAGACACAAAATGCTGGAGCGGGTCAGGCAGCATCTCTGGATAAGGGGAATAGGAATCCCTCTCTCCAGAGATGAAACCTGACCCGCCGTGTTGCTCCAACATTTTGTGTCTATCTCTAAACCTTTCCTATCCACATATTTGTCCACAGTTCTTTTAAAACCCGTAACTGTATCCATATCAGAGCGTCACAAAGGGCTGGAATAACTCAGTGGGTCAGGCAGCATCTTTACAGAAGGTTTGAGAATGAACTGCAGATGCTGGAAAAATCAAAGGTAGACAAAAATGCTGGAGAAACTCAGCGGGTGAGGCGGCATCGATGGAGCGAAGGAATAGGTGACGTTTCGGGTCGAGACCCTTCTTCAGACTGATGTGGGGGTGGTGGGGGCGGGAAGAAGAAAGGAAGAGGTGGAGACAGTAGGCTGTGGGAGAGCTGGGAAGGGGAGGGGAAGGAGGGAGAAACCAAGGACTACCTGAAATTGGAGAAGTCAATGTTCATACCGCTGGGGTGTAAACTGCCCAAACAAAATATGAGGTGCTGCTCCTCCAATTTACGGTGGGCCTCACTCTGGCCATGGAGGAGGCCCAGGACAGAAAGGTCGGATTCGGAATGGGAGGGGGTGTTGAAGTGCTGAGCCACAGGGAGATCAGGTTGGTTATTGCGAACTGAGCGGAGGTGTTGGGCGAAGCGATCGCCAAGCCTACGCTTGGTCTCACCGATGTAGAGCAGCTGACACCTAGAGCAGCGGATGCAGTAGATGAGGGTTTGGACACGCTAGAGGCAGGGAAAATGTTCCCGATGTTGGGGGAGTCCAGAATTAGGGGCCACAGTTTAAGAATAAGGGATAAGCCATTTAGAACAGAGACGAGGAAACACTTTTTCTCACAAAGAGTTGTGAGTCTGTGGAATTCTCTGCCTCAGAGGGCAGTGGATGCTGGTCCTCTGGATAGTTTCAAGAGAGAGCTCGATTGGAGTCAGGGGATATGGGGAGAAGGCAGGAACGGGGAACTGATTGGGGATGATCAGCCATGATCACATTGAATGGCGGTGCTGGCTTGAAGGGCCGAATGGCCTACTCCTGCACCTATTGTCTATTGTCGCAGCGGCCTCTGCAGTCCGTCTGTCTTTTTTTATTTTTTGTCTCGTTTTGAGTATAGTTATAGTGTTTTTTTTTAGCTGGGTATGTGAGGGGGGGTGGGGGGGGGCGGGGTGGGGGAAACTATTAAAATCTTTTCCCTGTACGGGGGACCCGACCTTTTCCCTGTCGGGTCTCCGTTGCCGTTGGGGCCTAGCACCGTGAAGCGGCCTCCAACCGGACCTGGGGCTCCAGTCGCGGAGCCTGCGGACTCACCATCGTGGAGCTGGCCGAGTTAGGAACGGGAGGAGCTGTGGCGCGCTGCTGCGGCCCGACCCCGGAGACTCGGAGGCTCCAGCTGCAGGCCGGTGGACGGTAACACCGGGAGCTCGCGGGTCCCTGGTGGGAGACCGCTTTTCGGAGCTCCCGCGGCGGCAACTTCTCCCGCCCGAGTTGCGGGGTTGAAAACGACCTGGAGCGGGGCCTTACATCGCTCGGCGCGGCTTTAATGGCCGCGGGACTTGCTAGCGCCTGCTGCGGCCTCCAACATCAAGACCCGGAGCGCGGCCTTACATCGCTCGGCGCGGCTTTAATGGCCGCGGGACCTGCTAGCTCCTGCCGCGGCCTCCAACATCAAGACCCGGAGCGCGGCCTTGCATCGCCCACGTGGCCTGAATGGCCGCGGGACTTATTTACCATCGCCCGCTGGGGGCTTTGACTCTGACATCAGGAGAAGAATGGGGAGAGCAGGGGAGAGAGAAGACTTGGCCTTCCATCACAGTGAGGAGGAGATTCAGTGCTGTCAGCCTGGGGAGTACAATGACTGGGATGTGTCTCCCTCTGCAGTTCATTAACTCTCTGCACCCAGCAACTGAGCGTCAGAGAGCAGAGACCTTCACAGCCCAGCACTGACATCCACCTAGACACTGGGACTGGACCTCCAGAGGCTGAGGTGTGGGGGGATTATAAAACTAGAGGGCACAGGCTTAAGGTGAGAGTAGAGAGACTATAAGAGGGGTCTCGGGGCAATTATCTACCCCACTCACCCCCCTCCCCCATCGCTGCCTCCTCCTTCTCCGTGGAGTTACATAGAAACATAGAAAATAGGTGCAGGAGGAGGCCATTCGGCCCTTCGAGCCAGCACCGCCATTCATTGTGATCATGGCTGATCGTCCCCTATCAATAACCCGTGCCTGCCTTCTCCCCATATCCCTTGACTCCACTAGCTCCTAGAGCTCTATCTAACTCTCTCTTAAATCCATCCAGTGATTTGGCCTCCACTGACCTCTGTGGCAGGGAATTCCACAAATTCACAACTCACTGGGTGAAAAAGTTTTTTCTCACCTCAGTCTTAAATGACCTCCCCTTTATTCTAAGACTGTGGCGCCTGGTTCTGGACTCGCCCAACATTGGGAACATTAAATGTCGACAGTTGTCAACATCCTCCACTTGAAGGCCAACATGCCATTCGAGTGAGAAAAACTCTTAATAATCTTATATGTTTCAATGAGATCCCTTCTCATCCTTCTAAACTCCAGAGTGTACAAGCCCAGCCGCTACATTACGGGGTACTGATTGTGGATGATCAGCCATGATCACAGTGAATGGCGGTGCTGGCTCGA
The DNA here is from genome assembly GCA_035221665.1 of Okamejei kenojei. NCBI lineage: Eukaryota > Metazoa > Chordata > Chondrichthyes > Rajiformes > Rajidae > Okamejei > Okamejei kenojei. Next base: position 3,735,313 of record CM069135.1, on the reverse strand, counting down.
AGGGCCAAATGCCTTCTCCTGCACCTATTGTCTATTGGCTACTGAAACGGGAGCATCCGGAAGAACCCTACGCGTTCACAGGGAGAACGTACAAACTCCACAGGGGCAGCACCCAAAGTCGGGATCAAACCCGGGTCTCTGATGCTATGAGACAGCAGCTCTATCAGCTGTGCCTAGTGCCGCTCCGAACTGTTCAGAGGTAGCGTAAAATAAATAAAAAACAAAATGAAATGATGTATTCCAAAAATCTTGCAAATACACTGTTCAGCACGGTGGCGCAGTGGCAGAGTCGCTGCCTCACAGCGCCGGAGACCCGGGTTCAATCCTGACTACGGGTGCTGACTGTGTGAAGTTTGATGTTCTCCCTGTGACCGCGTGGGGTTCCTCCAGTTTCCTCCCACATTCCAAAGACATCCGTGTTTGCAGGTCAATCCGCCCTGTGTAAATTGCCCTCCTAGTGTGTAGGGAGCGGATGAGAAAGTGGGATGACATGGAACTAGTGTGAACGGGAGATCGATGGCCGGCATGGACCCGATGGGCCGAAGGGCCAGTTTCTATGCTGAATCTTCAAACTAAACCAAACACGTTCCTAAGAGGGTCTATGAAGTTTTTGGTTGATGAGAAAAACTCTGATTGATCCGGCTCGGTTGCCAAAGTAATCTTCGAGAAGACTTTTACTACACAGCCAGTATTAAGGATATTGCAAAACTAATTCCCAGTGTGTAAATCTTCGATGCCAAGTCAGGAAATTGGCAATAACTGCAGGTCCTGATTGGGAAAGCAATTAAACTTTAAGAAAGAACGGCAGATGCTGCAAAAATCGAAGGGTCTCGACCCGGAACGTTGCCTATTTCCTTCGCTCCATAGATGCTGCCTCACCCGCTGAGTTTCTCCAGCACAGCACAGCAGAACATCCCGATGTTGGGGAAGTCCAGAACCAGGGGCCACAGCAGTTCTCCAGCACAGCAGAAGCTCAGTCTGTGGATTCAATCTCTATGGATTCTCTGTGGGACTGACCCAAGGTAGTCCCTCCAACCTCAGCTCACCCCTCAGCCCTTCTATCGACATACAGCACGGAGACCAAGAAAGCTCACCAGCGCCTCTACGTCCGTAGAAGGCTTAAGGGCCTGTCGCACTTGGCAATTTTTTCGGTGACTGACGGCTTCATATCAGCTTCGCTAAAAGATTTTGAAAATGTCAAAATCCAGCGGCGACAAAAAAAATGTTGCGACACTTGAAAAAACACCGCGCGTCATACGTCATCACGCCACGTCAACGCCGCATCACGGCGCGTATTTTTCAGTGACCTGATACGTCAGTCAAGTGGAACAGGCCCTTGACGAAGTTCAGCATGTCGCCTACAACTCTCACCAACTTCTACAGATGCGCCGTGGAAAGCATTTTATCAGGATGCATCACAGCCTGGTTTGGGAACAGCTCCATCCAAGACCGCAAGAAATTGCAGTGAATTGTGGACGCAGCCCAGACCATCACACAAACCAACCTCCCATCCACTGACTCCATCTACATCTCACGCTGCCTCGGCAAGGCCAGCAGCATCATCAAGGACCAGTCGCACCCTGGCCACTCCCTCTTCTCCCCTCTCCCATCGGGCAAAAGGAATAGAAGTGTGAAAACGCACACCTCCAGATCCAGGGACGGTTTCTTCCCAACTGTTATCAGGCAACGGAATCATCCTACCTCATTGGTGACCCTCGCACTATCCTTGACTGGAATGTTCTGGCTTTTCCTTGCACTAAACATTATTCCCTTACCACGAATCTATACATTGTAAATGGCTCGATTGTAAAATCATGTCTTGTCTTTCCACTGACTGGTTAGCACGCAACAAGAGCTTTTCACTGTACCTCGGTACACGTGACAATAAACTGAACTAAACGGAACTGAACCAAACCCTCTGACTCACCAAGTCTGCGCCAACCAGTGATCAACCCGGACGCTAGCACTGTCTTACACACACAAGCGACAATTTACAATTTTACTGAAGCCAATTAATTTACAAACCTGCACATCTTTGGAGCGTTGGAGGAAACCGGAGCACCCGGAGAAAACCAATTATTGGCCAAGTATTCACATACAAGGAATTTGCCTTGGTGCTCCGCCCGCAAGTGACAACATGACATACAGTGACAGTTAGGAATGACACATAAAACATTAAACATTAATAAATAAACATTATTGATTAAACATGTGAATTAAATAAAATACCAGAGCAAAGGGAGGCTACAGATTTTTGGTTATTGAGTAGAGCAACTACTCGTGGATAAAAGCTGTTTTTGTGTCTGGCTGTGGCAGCTTTGACAGTCCGGAGTCGCCTTCCAGAGGGAAGTGATTCAAAGAGTTTGTGGCCAGGGTGAGAGGGGTCAGAGATGATCTTGCCCGCTCGCTTCCTGGCCCTTGCAGTGTACAGTTCATCAATGGAGGGAAGGTTGCAGCCAATAACCTTCTCTGCTGATCGGACGATTCGCTGCAGCCTCCGGGTGTCGTGCTTGGTGGCTGAGCCAAACCAGACCATGATGGAGAAGGTGAGGACAGACTCTACGATTGCCGTGTAGAATAGCGGTCCATCTGCCTCCATTCCATATCTATTCACGTGTCAGTTGAAATTCCTCTTACACACCGCTATCGTATCTGCCTCTACCACCACCTCTGGCAGCGCGTTCCAGGCACTCACCACCTTCTGTGTAAAAAACGTTTCCATTCCACAAGCACCGCTTCTGAACTATAAATACTTAGAAGATCAAAAGCAGGTTCCTGTAATTTCATGTTCATACTGTAAGTGTGGGGAACAGTAGGCCATATATGTTCCTATGTCTTATGGTCTTATGTTCATACCGTTTAATTCAGTCTAGTTTGGTGTACTTTGGTTCAGTTGAGTTTATTGTCATGTGTATCGAGGCACAGTGAAAAGCTTTGTGTTGCATGTTAACCAGTCAGTGGAAAGACAACACATGATTACAATCGAGCAAAGAGTAGGAGTGACGGGTCCTTTACAGAATGGCAGGCAGTGGCGAGTGGAGTGCCGCAAGGCTCGGTGTTAGGGCCGCAACTGTTTACCATATATATTAATGATTTGGAAGAGGGAATTAGGAGCAACACTAGCAAGTTTGCGGATGACACAAAGCAGGGTGGCAGTGTGAACTGTGAAGAGGGTGTTAGGAGGTTGCAGGGGGACCTGGACAGGTTGAGTGAGTGGGCAGATGCGTGGCAGATGCAGTATAATATAGATAAATGTGAGGTTATCCACTTTGGCGGCAAAAACAAGGGGGCAGATTATTATCTGAATGGGGTTAGGTTAGGTAAGGGGGAGGTACAGCGAGACCTGGGTGTCCTTGTACACCAGTCACTGAAAGTTGGCGTGCAGGTACAGCAGGCAGTGAAGAAAGCTAATGGAATGTTGGCCTTCATAACAAGAAGATTTCAGTACAGGAGTAGAGAGGTTCTTCTGCAGTTGTATGAAGTCTCTGGTGAGACCACATCTGGAGTATTGTGTACAGTTTTGGTCTCCTAATTTGAGGAAGGACATCCTTGTGATTGAGGCAGTGCAGCAGAGGTTCACGAGATTGATCCCTGGGATGGCGGGACTGTCATATTAGGAACAATTTAAAAGACTAGGCTTGTATTCACTGGAGTTTAGAAGGATGAGGGGGGATCTTATAGAAACATATAAAATTATAAAAGGACTGGACAAGCTAGATGCAGGAAAAATGTTCCCAATGTTGAGCGAGTCCAGAACCAGGGGCCACAGTCTTAGAATAAAGGGAAGGTCATTTAAGACTGAACTGAAAAAAAACTTTTTCACCCAGAGAGTTGTGAATTTATGGAATTCCCTGCTACAGAGGGCAATGGAGGCCAAATCAATGGATGGATTTAAGAGAGAGTTGGATAGAGCTCTAGGGGCTAGTGGAGTCAAGATTTATGGGGAGAAGGCAGGCACGGGTTATTGATTGGGGACGATCAGCCATGATCATAATGAATGGCGGTCCTGGCTCGAAGGGCCAAATGGCCTCCTCCTGCACCTATTTTCCTTTTTTTTTTAATATATATTTTTATTAGAGGTAAGCAATAAATTGGCAAACATATTATGGTAGAAGTATTTTGTGTACATCAATCATACATTATTAATATTATCAATTGAATCATTCTGCCTCTAATAGTTTTTTTTATATAGATTAACCATATAACCATATAACAATTACAGCACGGAAACAGGCCCTCTCGGCCGTTCCAGTCCGTGCCGACCATTTGTTTTCCCCTAGTCCCATCTACCTGCACTCAGACCATACCCCTCCATTCCCTTCACGTCCATATACCTATCCACTTTACTTTTAAATGTTAAAATCGATCCTGCCTCCACCACTTCTGCTGGAAGCTCATTCCACACAGCCACCACCCTCTGAGTAAAGAAGTTCCCCCTCACGTTACCCCGAAACCTCTGTCCCTTAATTCTCATGTCATGCCCTCTTGTTTGAATCTTCCCTACCCTCAATGGGAAAAAGCTTATCCACGTTAACTCTGTCTATCCCTTTCATCATTTTAAAGACCTCAATCAAGTCCCCCCTTAACCTTCTGCGCTCCAAAGAATAAAGACCTAACTTGTTCAACCTTTCTCTGTAACATAGTTGCTGGAACCCAGGCAACATTCTAGTAAATCTCCTCTGTACTCTTTATTAAGAATAATAAAGAAAGAGAGAAAAAAAAGAGGAAAAAAAGAGAAAAAAAAATCATAAGGAATGGAATAATTTACCATTAATACATCATTGGAGATAAGATCAAGGAATATCGAGTATAACTTTTCATCTGATCCTGAGTCCAAGTTTCAGTTAGGTCTCCCTGCCGAACCAATCTACCCTTTTAAGTAATCGATGAAAGACGATATTCTAACAAAGAGTTCTTGTTTGTCCATTAAGCCAAATCTGATTCTTTCCAGGTGTAGGGTCTCTGACATTTCCATAATCCACATATTAATTGTGGGGGTTAGTCGTGCACCTATTTTCTATGAGCCGTCCACAGTGTACAGATGTTCCCAACAGGTTGGGCTTGCTGGATAACGAGGGTAGAATCATAAATGCGTGTGTCCTTGGAGAACAGCGTGGTGACACGGTGGCCCATCAGTAGAGGTGGTGCTTATGGCCCTGTCCCACTTAGGCGATTTTCTCGGTGACTGTCACAGTCGTAGCAGGATGCCGAAAAAACGGCGACTGGACCCCCCACTGCGACGATGTCTACAACAACCTGCCACCTGGTCGACCTCAAGCTATGGCGAGCTACTGACAACGGGCGACCACACCTACGACACCCCACGTCCACCCGCGACAAGCTACGACAATTCAGTCGCCGCTACCTGTCGCCGGTTGACGTAGGTAGTCGCCAATGGAATTCACCGCAGTCGGCACGGGCGACAACCTACGTCACCCGGCGACGACCTATGACAGAACCTACGTCAGAAGTCAAGCTACGCTCACTGGCGTCAAACCCTCTGTCGCCGACTGTCGCTGAAAAGTTTTAAGATTTCAAAAGCAGCGACCAGAAAGACGCTACGTCTGTTTGGGCGACTCAGGACCATACAAGTGACACCCCGGCGACCATGTGGCCACAGCCTAGTCACCGGCAGTCGCCTAAAAAATAGCCTAAGTGGGACAGGGGTATTACAGCACCAGAGACCCGGGTTTAATCAAGACAAATGGGTGCTGTCTTTACGGAGTTTGTACGTTCTCCCCATGGGTTTTCTCCGGGTGCTCAGGTTTCCTACCACACTCCAAAGACATACAGGTTTGTAGGTTAATTGGGTTGGTATAATTGTGTGCAGGGTAGCGTTAATGTGCGGGAATCGCTGGTCGGTGTGGACTCGGTGGGCCGAAGGGCCTGATTCCACGCTGTATCTCTAAACTATACTAAACTAATAGAGGAGGTGGACAGAAATGCTGGAGAAACTCAGCGGGTGAGGCAGCATCTATGGAGCGAAGGAATAGGTGACGTTTCGGGTCGAGACCCTTCTTCAGACTGATGTGGAGGTGGGGGGGGGGAATAAGAAAGGAAGAGGCGGAGACAGTGGGCTGTGGGAGAGCTGGGAAGGGGATGGGAAGGAGAGAGAAAGCAGGGACTACCTGAAATTGGAGAAGTCAATGTTTGTACCACTGGGGTGTAAACTGCCCAAGTGAAATATGAGGTGCTGCTCCTCCAATTTGAGTTTCTATTGTCTACTGAAACAGGAGCATCCGGAAGAAACCTACGCGTTCACAGGGAGTTTCTCCAGCATTTTTGTCTACCTTCGCTCTTTCCAGCATCTGCAGTTCTTTCTTAAACTAAAAGAGTGTTGACAGCTGAAGGATTTGTGTGACAGTCAGGCTCCTCCTGTCTGGTCCAGGGCAATCGTTGATCGCTGGGGGGGATTGTGCGTCAGTGCACCTATGGAGGGAGACCTGACCTGATGGATCGTCCACACTACCCCAATCCTGTCACCCCCTACCCCCCCCCACCTCCCCCCCCCCCCCCCCCCCCCCCCCCCCCCCCCCCCCCCCCCCACCCCCCCCCCCCCCCCCCCCCCCCCCACCTTGCTCAGTTACATTGCCTGAGGACTCACAGGGACAGAGGTGGGAAATAATAGTGGGTTGGCCTCCTGCCTAGAGGGACGTCACTGATCGGATCAAACCTCACTTTCCCAGGAGGTGGCAACTGATTGGAGGTGCCAGGCGATGCAGAGCAGCACAGAAGATGGCTACGGAGCTGATCCCATTAGCCAAACAAGCAGGAGGTCAACATAGCAAGTTTCCACTCGTGGAAGAATTAAGGACCAGAGGCACAGCCTCAAAATAAAAGGAAGTTCCTTTAGGAAGGCCATGAGGAGGAATTTCTTTAGTCAGAGGGTGGTGAATCTGTGGAATCTGTTGCCACAGACGGCTGTGGAGGCCAAGTCAGTGGATATTTTTAAGGCAGAGATTGATAGATTCTTGATTAGTACGGGTACCAGGGGTTATGGGGAGAAAGCAGGAGAATGGGGTTAGGAGGGAGAGATAGATCAGCCATGATTAAATGGCGGAGTAGACTTGATGGCCCGAATGGCCTAATTCTGCTCCTACATTTATGAGTCAGCAGGTGCATCAGTAGACCGGACCTGTGGACATTCTTGCTATTGAGGGAGTGCAGCGTAGGTTTACAAGGTTAATTACCGGGATGGCGGGACTGTCATATGGGGCTACTGATTTGGGATGATCAGCCATGATCACATTGAATGGCGGTGCTGGCTCAAAGGGCCGAATGGCCTACTCCTGCACCCATTGTCTATATGCTGAGAGAATGGAGCGGCTGGGCTTGTACACTCTGGAGTTTAGAAGGATGAGAGGGAATCTTATTGAAACATATAAGATTATTAAGGGTTTGTTCACGCTAGAGGCAGGAAACATGTTCCCGATGTTGGGGGAGTCCAGAACCAAGGAAACACTTTTTCTCACAGAGAGTGGTGAGTCTGTGGAATTCTCTGCCTCAGAGGGCAGTGAAGGCCGTTTCTCTGGATACTTTCAAGAGGGCTCTTAAAGATAGCGGATTCAGGGGATATGGGGAGAAGGCAGGAACGGGGTACTGATTGGGGATGATCAGCCACGATCACATTGAATGGCGGTGCTGGCTGGAAGGCCGGATGGCCGACTCCTGCACCCATTGTCTATCTTTCTGAACTGCGGATGGGAAGCGAGGAGCTTATGCTTCTTCAAAGCAGTAAGGACCCAAGCAGTCCTTCCAGGTCCGACAGAGGTTCACCTGCACCTCCTCCAACCTCATCTACTGCATCCACTGCTCCAGATGCCAGATGATCTATATCGGTGAGACCAAGCGGAGGCTTGGCGATCGTTTCACCGAACACCTCCGCTCGGTCCGCAATAACCAACCCGACCTCCCGGTGGCTCAGCACTTCAACTCCTCTCCCATTCCGTATCCGACCTCTTGGTCCTGGGCCTCCTCCACGGCCAGAGTGAGCAACACCGCAAGTTGGAGGAACAGCACCTCATATTCCGCTTGGGGAGTCTGCATCCTCTGGGCTTGAACATTGGATTTTCTCAATTCTGTTAACCCTTGCTGTTTTCTCCCTCCTCCTCCCCTTCCCACCTCTCCCTCAGCCCTCGGCCCTGGCATTCCCTCTCTCTCTATCTCCCTCCCCCACCCTAGTCGCACTAAAAAAAAAAAGCTTCTCATTTTCACACTACAAACAGCTTACAATGAATGGCTTGTTCCCTTTATCATCAACACTTTTTTGCATATCTTTCATTCATTGTTCTTTATCTCTCCACATCACCGTCTATATCTCTCGTTTCCCTGATCCCTGACCAGTCTGAAGAAGGGTCTCGACCCGAAACGTCGCCTATCTCCTTCGCTCCTTAGATGCTGCTGCACCCGCTGAGTTTCTCCAGCCTTTTGTGTAGCCTCGATTCTCCAGCATCTGCAGTTCCTTCTTTAACAGCTATAACACTTTCTTCAGCACCACATTGCCATTCCCTGCAGGTTCTATGTAGCTCAACCATGGAGCTGATCTGCAGGCGATGTTCTCAATATGTACAGCACAATTCATCTATGTGGCTTCCCTCCCACTGCAAGGATTTCTATTGATTAATAAATCATGGAGGCGTTTGAGATCAGAACTCTGAAATAGTGTGTTCATTTTCGGGAACTGAGAGATTGGGTCTCGAGTGAACAGGCAGTATTTCTCAGCCAATCTGTTAATAAATGAAAGGAAAACCTGAACTGGGTAATATTTATCTTTGAAAACGAGTGCCTTCACACCGGAGTTATTCAGGGGAGCATGCAACCTCACAGGACAACAACTTGATCAATGAGTTTTGAAATTACTTTTGCTCATATCTGTATTACTACTGTATATAGTTTAGAAGATTGACAATAGACAATAGGTGCAGGAGTAGGCCATTCGGCCTTTCGAGCCAGCACCGCCATTCAATGTGATCATGGCTGATCATCCCCAATCTGTACCCCGTTCCTGCCTTCTCCCCATATCCCCTGACTCCGCTATTTTTAAGAGCCCTATCTAGCTCTCTCTTGAAAGTATCCAGATAACCTGCCTCCACCGCCCTCTGAGGCAGAGAATTCCACAGACTCACAACTCTCCGTGAGAAAAAGTGTTTCCTCGTCTCCGTTCTAAATGGCATACCCCTTATTCTTAAACTGTGGCCCCTGGTTCTGGAGTCCCATTGAACCTCATTGAAACATACAGAATAGTGAAAGGCTTGGATAGAGTGGATGTGGAGAGGATGTTTCCACTAGTGGGAGAGTCTAGGACCAGAGGACATAGCTTCTAGGGGAGCCTCATTGAGGACTAGAGGTCATAGCTTCTCTCCACTAGGGGCGCCGCATTGAAGGCAGCCTCTGCCTACAGCCTGTCTGTTTTTCAATTTTTTTTTAGTCAGTTTTAAAGTTTGTGTTGGAGGTTTCTTTACTTTTACTATGTGGGGGAGGGGGGGTTGGGTAAGGGGGGAACCGTTTCCCAGTCACTTCTTGGCGAGGGTGCGACTATTCTCCGAGTCGCGGCCTCGCCCCCCACTAACAGGATTGGCGCGGCCTTTCCTGCTGGGGATCCAGACCAGAGCTTCAATAGCGGCGGTGGCACAGCGCTGGATACATCGCGTGGACGATGCCTCATCTGGGATCGCCGCTTGTAGCTCTGGAGCGCTGGGCCTGTTGCATCGACATCTCGGAGCTGTGGTTTGAAGAGCTTCCAGCGCAGGTGGCGCTGACTTCAACATCGCGCAGTCCTGGGGCCCTTTGCCGAGGGCTGCCAGCGTTGAATCTCCGCCCAGCGCAGCCTGTGGACTTCGGGAGCAGCGGACTCCGGTAGGAGGTGGCTGAATCGGATGTCCAAGCAGCTGAGGACGTCCTCCAGTCCCGACGTCGGACTTCCATCACCCCGGCGAGCGGGCCTGAACATCGGGTCGCTCGTAGCGGCAACAGCGGAGGGTTCGGGAACCCCCCGACCACGGGATGACAACAGAGGAGCCTTCCCTCACCGTGGGAAACTTTGATCCCTCTGTGTGGGGGTCTGCGTTAAAGACTATCGTGTTCTGTGCTCTTTATTACTCGTATGGCTACCACACATTTCACTGTACCAATTGGTACATGTGACAAATAAATGTATCTTGTATCTTGATCTTCAGAATTAAAGGACATTCGTTTAGGAAGGAGATGAGGAGAAATGTATTTAATCAGAGGATGGTGAATCTGTGAAGTTCTTGGCCACAGAAGGCTGTGGATATATTTAAGGCTGAGATAGATAGATTCTTGATTAGTACAGATGTCAGAGGTTCTGGGGCGAAGACAGGAGAATGGGCTGAGGAGGGAGAGATAGGTCAGCCAATATTGAATTGCGGAGTAGACTTGATGGGCCGAATGGCCTAATTCTACTATCGCTTATGACCTATAAGGGAGAGGTTAGGCAGGCTAGGACTTTATTCCAGTCATGGACAATTAGAGTACAGACAATTTATGAGGATGTTGCCAGAACGGGTTCCAAGTTATGGGACAAGGCACAAGGATGGATGTTGAGGAGAGATAAACAGCCATGATTGACTGGTGGAGTAGACTTGTGTCGGAAGGAACTGCAGATGCTGCTTTAAACCAAAGATAGACACAAAATGCTGGAGTAACTCAACGGGACAGGCAGGATAACTGGAGAGAAGGAATGGGTGACGTTTCAGGTCGAGACCCTTCTTCAGACTGAAAGTTATGGGAAAAGGAAACGAGAGATATAGACGATGATACAGAGAGATAAAGAACAAATGAATGAAAGATATGCAAAAAAGTAGCTTGACGATGGGAGGAATAGCCTAATTCTCATGTTCACCAGGTTAATTCCCAGGATGGCGGGACTGGCATAGCTGAGAGAATGAGGACTGGGCTTGTACACGCTCGGAATATAGAAAGGCCTACTCCTGCACCTATTGTCTACTGTCTATTGTTTCTGTGATGAATCTCTAAACTAAGCTAAGCTGAGCTAAAAGGTATAAAGAAAGTTAAGTATCGTAGAATCTATTATTGGAATCTCTCTGCGATTTGATGAAAAGATATGGAACGGAAATTAATTTTTGCACGATCATAATGATGGTAAAATTTACACACGACATGGAAAATCTAAATTGATATTATACAAATAGCCGTAGGTCCCGTCCCCAAAATCCAATTGCCAACCCGTAAAAAGCATTGTTACACGCAGATTATATCCGACTTTAACAGAGTAGATCAAAAGCAATTATTTTGAGAGGCTAACGAACAAAGGTAAGCCTGGACCAACAATGATCTCCCGTTGCCAAACACTTTAATTCCCGTCCCATTCCCACACCCCCTTCTGTACTGCGCCCCCCAGCACTTCTCATATTTCACTTGGCAGGTTAACAACCAGGGGCATGAATATTGATTTCACTTTTTTTTTCCTTACCAATGACTTATTTCACAACTGCATATTACAGCAATACCAACGTACAGTAACGGCTCATGGTAACAATAAAGTAAGCGAGCAGTACAGCGCAGTGAAAATTAACAAAAGGTTACGTATAGGAGCAAATGGGTCCCGTCGCGTGAACAGGGCACTAGTGCGACCACAGCCTGGAGTATGTGTGCTGTGTTGGTCCCCTAAATTTGAGGAAGGACATTCTTGCTAATTGAGGGAGTGCAGCGTAGAGGTTTACAAGGATAATTCCCGTAGATGGCGGACTGTCATATGCTGAGAGAAAGAGCGGCCTGGGCTTTAACCAAACAAACAAAAAAAAAATACTTTCCCTGGAGTTTAAATGAGAGAGGTGATCATATTGAACCTATAAGATTATTAAGGGTTTGGACACGCTAGAGCAGGAAACATGTTCTTAATGTTGGGGGAGAGTCCAGAACCAGGGGCCACAGTTAAGAATAAGGAGTAAGCCATTTAAAACGGAGACAGAGGAAACACTTTTTCCTCACAGAGTGGTGAGTCAGTGGAATTCCCTGCCTCAAGAGGGCATGGAGGCAGGTTCCTGTCACTTTCAAGAGAGAGCTAGATAGGCTCTTAACGATAGCGAGTCCGGATATGGGAGAAGGCAGGAATGGGGGGGGTTAAAAAATAAAAAAAACTGGGGGGGGGGGGAAAAAAAAAAATTTGGGATGATCAGCCATGATCACATTGAATGGCGGTGCTGGCTCGAAGGGCCGAATGGCCTACTCCTGCACCTGTTGTCTGTTGTCTCTCTCTCTCACACAAGCCAGCGGAGCCAGACGCGAGCAGCTGGCTGTTTAAATGTTCCTGTTTGCTAATGGAATAAAGATTTATTTCACCATGTGTGTGTTGATGTCGATCACTGATAAACACCCCCCTCATCCCCCCCCCCTCATTTAAATGACTTACCCGTATACTGTGCTAGCGTCATAACCACAGCGCCAACCTTCCTGTACAGTGAATTTCAGACAGCGCTCCCTCCGCTTGCCCTGTCCCCCGCCTTTGCGATTGTTTGTGTATGTGTGTTGCATGTGTGTTGCCATGTGTGTGTGTGTGTGTGCGTGTACTGTGCGTGCCGTGCGCGTGCCGTGTGCGAAACGTTTCCAACTCAGACAGTCGGTGGCGTCCGCTGAAAAATCGCCTAGGTGGGACGGCCCATTTAGGGCCCCCCCCCCCCACCGGCCAGCGATCGCCACACACTAACACTATCCCACACACACTGGGGACAATTTACAATTATCCCAAGCCAATTAACCTACAAACCTGCATGTCTTTGTAGTGTGGGAAGAACCGAACATCCCGGAGAAACCCCATGCATGTCATGGGGAGAACGTACAAACTCCGTACAGACAGCACCCGTAGTCAGGATCGAATCCGGGTCTCTGCTGCTGTGAGGCAGCAATGCTACCACTGTCTATTTCAAAATTATTTAATACGCCAGGAGTTTACTTAATTATTTAATACCCTGGGAAGAAGTTTGTGTACTACAAGGCAATATTATTGGAGAGACTATTAAGTCTTCCATGACTTTGCCCATGGCTTTTCACGTGATACACATTTCAGTGAAGGCGTATATAGTTTAATTATTGCATACTATATTTTGTCTCTTTATTGAGCCTGAGGTTCAGAGGGAAATTCTAGGAATAAAATGCCTTTCCAATGGCTTTCAGCCTGTCAAACCAAGTTTAGTTTAGATGGACACAAAATGTTGGAGTAACTCAGCGGGACAGGCAGCATCGCTGGAGAGAAGGAATGTGTGACATTCCGGGTCGAGACCCTTCTTCAGACTGAGAGTCGGGGAGAGGGAAACTAGAGACAGGGAAGGATAAGATATGAAAATGACAGATCAAAGCAGACAAATGCAAAAGGAAATGTAGAATGGTTGATTGTTGTCTGAGGGGACCCTTCTTCAGACTGAAAGTCAGGGAGGAGGGGGAGACACAGAGGCAAGGAAGGAGAAGGTGTCAAAATGAGATCAAAAGAGATGGAGCTCAAGGAAAATCCAGAATAGAACATTCTTAGCTAAGAGAAGGTGACAACAAAGCAACAGAGATCAAATATAATCAGGGAGCCAGTCAGACTGGTGGGAGAACTGGGAAGGGGGAGGGATGGAGAGAGAGGGAAAGCAAGGGCTACTTTTAGTTAGAGAAGCCTTGAAAGTCAAGTCAAGTCAAGTCAATTTTATTTCAATAGCACATTTAAAAACGACTCTCGTTGACCAAAGTGCTTTACATCAGAGCAGGTGCTAACGTGCTACATACAATGGTACATAGATCTAACAATACAAACATAAATACAAACATACGGCCTTCACTCAGAGGCCCTCAAGAAAGGCTTGTGAGTAGAAATAAGTTTTAAGTCCAGACTTAAAGGAGTCGATGGAGGGGGAAGTTCTGATGAGAAGGACACTGTTCCACAGTCTAGGTCACTTACCTCCCACCCATCTGAACTCCACTCACCACCTCACCAGTAATCCACCTATCAATCACTCGCCAGGTCTTACTCATCTCGGCTTAAAGGCTTTCCCCCTTATTCCTTACGCTGAACTCCTGTGCTGAGTACCCCAACATCGGAACAAACTTCCTGCATCCAGCCTGTCCAACCCCTTAAGAATTTTGTAAGTTACTATAATATCCCCTCTCAATCTACCAAACTTCCCAGAGAGTAAAAACCGAGGTCTATCCGGTCTTGCTTCATAATGGACAGCCTGACATACCAGGTATTTCGTCCAGTGAACCTTCTTGCACTCCCTCTTATGGCAATAATGTCCTTCCTCAGATGTGGTCCGACCAAAAAAACTGTACCAATTGTCTACATCGGTAGTGGGGAAAATGCTTTAGAGTCAGTTATTAATGATGGGGATTAGCACAGGGGCATATTTTGAAAGCGGTGTGAAATCATTGGACAAAGTCAGCATGGATTTATGAAAGGTAAATCATGTCTGCCGAATCTTATAGAATTTTTTGAGGATGTATTTCAAATGTCATTAGAAAGGATTACTGCCGTGAAGGATTGGCGTTACTGCCGCATGTTGTTCCAGTGTATAAGGAGGGTTCAAAGAAATAAACCTAGCAATTTATAGTTTGTCGTCAGTGGTGGGCAAATTAATGGAAAGGATTACTTAGGATAATTATATAGCATCTGGATAAAACAGGGTCATGTTCAGGAAAGTCAACATGGATTTGGCGGGAGCGTCATGTTTGACAAACCTTCTGATTTTTTGAAGCGGTAACTAGGAAATATTGATGTGGGTTAAAACAGTGGATTGTGTCTATATGGATTTCAGTAAGGCCGTTGACAAGGTTCCCCTGGAAGGTTCAATCTTTGGGTGTTATGGCGGAGTAGCAAGATGGATTCAACTGTGGGTGAATGGGAGATTGTCAGAGGTAATGGTGGATGACTGTGTGTCAGGTTTGGAAGCCGGTCGACCTGTGGGTGTGCCGCTGGGATTCTGTGTTGGGTCCCACTGTGGTTTGTCATGTACATCTTTGATCTGATGATGGGTGTGGAAAAATTGGAGAAGTAAGTATGCAGATGTACTAAGATAGGTAGGTGTGTGATAATGAAGTAGATTTTCCAAGTCTACAGAGAGATCTGGGCATTTGGAAAAGTGGGCTGAAAGATTGGCTAGATGGAGTTTAATGCTGATAGTGTGAGGTGGCTACATCTTGGTGGACAAACTCAAATTAGGACAAACATGGACGTACATAATGTGCATAGTTCCCTGAAGATGTGGGAATCGCATGTAGATAGGGGTGGTAAAGAAAGCCTTTGGTGTGCTGGCCTTTATAAATTCGAGACTTGAATATAGGAGTAGGAAGTAATGTTATTAAAATTGTACAAGGATTGGTTAAGGACCAATTCTGGGTATGGTGTACAATTGTGGTCGCCTAATTATAGGAGGATTTCAGCAAAATAGAGAGAGATTCAGAGGAGATTATACTAGAAGAATGTGCCAGGTTCCAGCAACTTGTTCAGAGAAAGGTTTTGAAAAGTTAGGTCTTTATTCTTTGGAGCGGCAGAAGGTTAAGGGGGGACTTGATGAGGTCTTTAAAATGATGAAAGGGATAGACAGAGTTGGACGTGGATAAGCTTTTCCATTGAGGGTAATGGGAAGATTTCAAACAAGAGGGCATGACATGAGGATTAAGGGACAGAAGTTTTAGGTAATGGAGGTGGAACTTCTTGTACTCAGAGGGTGGTGGATGAAGTGGGGAATGAGCTTCCAGCAGAAGTGTTGGGAGGCAGATCGAATTTAACATTTAAAAGTAAAAGTGCATAGGTATATGGGAGTGAA